>JAVLVB010000151.1:28178-71911 GCA_032876305.1 Orestias chungarensis | reverse complement strand
AAGAAGAAGAAGAAGAAGAAGAAGAAGAAGAAGAAGAAGAAGAAGAAGAAGAAGAAGAAGAAGAAGAAGAAGAAGAAGAAGAAGAAGAAGAAGAAGAAGAAGAAGAAGAAGAAGAAGAAGAAGAAGAAGAAGAAGAAGAAGAAGAAGAAGAAGAAGAAGAAGAAGAAGAAGAAGAAGAAGAAGAAGAAGAAGAAGAAGACTTCCAGGTAAACAACAAATTGGCCCTCCTGGTTACTATTTAATTGCTTTATAATGTGTGCTCATTATTTGCAGCTCCTGTAAGGCTGAAGGAGCTGATGTTCTCTTTCTTTTCTCCCCTCACATGTGGTCAGGCCACTTAAGTGGTTATACATCCTTTATGGACCTTGTTTTGAGTGCTGGTGAGGAAGCATAAAGAAAACATCCCTGCACTGTATTCGATGTTCTGCTGGAAGTTGGCAAACCCAGACTCCAAGAGAGTGGATGCAAGCTTTTCATCACATTATGAGTGAGTGCAATATTAATATACCAAAGGTGTGAGAAAGATGGGAAGGAATAAAATGTCTTTCACTGTCTTTTCATCAACAACATCAGACTTGTAACATTGACAAAATTACTAACATCCCTGAACAGCAAGTTCAGCAGGAAAAAAGGCATCGTCGGCTGTGATGATTTTGTCTAAAGGACAAAGTATTCTTAGTACTTTTAAACTACCATGATGCATTATTTCAAATATTTGTAGAGCTGATTATATTTGGTTGGGAAAGCAAATAATGTAGTTAATAGACTACATCTTGGTAGAAAAATCTATTTAATAAAACACTCCTCCTGTCCTGACTCTTTCGTTTATGAATCGGTTTGATCGAATAAGAGCAGCTGATCTCAAGTTGTTTGTTGATAAACAGCTTTATGTTTAGTTATTTTCAGGTCAAAGGAGTAACCAGCACAAATCTTCAACTTGGTGTTGGTAATTAACGCTCTTCAGTGTGGATGGTGCTGCTGGTCAGTATGGAGGTCAGTAATTACGTCAGATTTAGGCCAGGTAGAAGGAACTGACAGACATTTGTTTGTGTTGTTCAGAGAAAGTGTTCAGTTTAAAGAAGTCCATGATGAGTTCTTTGAATGAAGCTGAGCAGGATGTTGCTGCGTCACCATCTGATTGGTCTTCAAAACACAAACAGGTAAATCAGATTGTTGCTTCTGCTGCGTCCATCTATATTTATAAGGTTGCTGGTGGTGACCGTTTATGCATAACTGGTCATTGGATGAGCAACACCAAAAAAAAAAAACTGCAGTCTAGAAAGAAAGTTACCCGGCAGTCATGTTTGTGGGAGTAGACAGAAGAGAACCGATGCATGCAAAAGGAGAACGTAATGCAAAAAAAGGGGAATTGAAAACAGGACCTTTTTCTAAACTTTTCTATTGGGAATACAGCAATCTATAATTTACTAGTTATTTGTGCAACCCAACATTTTGTTTTTGATTTTAAAAATTACATTTTTGACAGCCTTTTGAATAACACTGCAACTTAAAATACCACGTTGCAAAATCTGAAGTGTACTGAATAAAAATCCATTAAATGGTGCATCTTTTTTTCAAATAACTTAACACTTAAACTCTTTTCCCGTTTTCCTATGAACTCTCTTGCTTTTGTTACATCAAGGAGCTGCAGGCAGAAGCTGCATCTTGTCAAGATGAGCAAGAAACTAGAGGTGAGCAAAGATTTCGTCTATCCTCTGGTGACGTCATGACATCCTTGTCCAAAGGAGGTTGTAATTATTTAAAAAAAAGAATGTATTCATATACAGAGGAGGAGGAGGAGGAAGTCAGCACCTCACTAAGCGTGGGTGACGGACAACACCTGGTGGATCTGGGAAGGTTTGCTGCTGTAGACATTTGGACTCGAGACTTTCACCTTTCTTTCACTGCTAACTTTATTTTCTAAAACCCGTCAGCTCGTCTGAGTTTGTCGTCGACAAAGAGTGCCTCCTGGAGCTCCTCAGGTCGTGTCGGCAATGCAGCCGTCACTGTAGGGTCATGAAACGTGTTCGCGGATTAAAGGTGGTCGTCAGCCAGAAGTGCTGCTTCTGCGACCACGAATTCGAGTGGACCAACCTGCCGGATGACTTGAGTGACAAGGATGACCAAGACTTCCTCAGCAACAGATGGACTCCAACAAACAGCTCCACTGCGAGTTGATGGAGGAGGGACACAGTAACTTTAACACTGCTCAGGACAGTTGGAGGTTAAATTGCAGGTTTGTGTTTATTTATAATCAAAATTCAGACAAAAACGCAGAAGATCTGCCTTGTTTTCTCTACTTTTAAGCCTGGTCTAGGTTATCGTCTCATGCGACTATGTTGAGAGAATCAGTAAGGTGGACTGATTGGACCAGCTTACAATATTACTTGTAAGCCAGTTACTAAATCCAAAGGGTCATTTATTATCTTATTCTGACTTTGTTACTTTTCCAATTTCCTGTTACCCCTAAAGAATAAGCTGTTGTGTTTGACGCAATCCCCAGTGGGTCATTAAAGCTTTCATCTGCTTTACCTCCAGGTCAAATTCACTCGCTGCCAAATGTTGATCCAAACTCCATTTATATCGATTATGATTTTATAAGTAAAAAAACGTCCAACAAAATGTTAAGAAATATTCTATTACGAGCGTGTATATTTTATTGGTCCAACATTTTTGAAAATATAAATTGGAAGTGGACTTGGTTGCTCCTAAAAAATTATTTAATAAATAATAAAGTAAGAGAAATTTCTTTTAAAATTATTCATAATGTTTATCCTGTTAAAGTATTTTTGATAAAAAGATATAAATGGGATTTGGACCCTATGTTCACTTTCTGTAAAAACAACGAAGAAAAGCTTGTTCACCTTTGTTGGGATTGTAATTATACCAAAATATTCTGGAGACATGTCAATTTTTTTCAAAGAAATTTCAAAATTACTTTAGCAGATAAGGATGTTTTGTTGAGATGGAGTGAATTTGTTACAACTGAATTTTTATATATTGTTAACTTTTTTATTATTTATGGTAAATATCATATACACACACCTCCAAATATTTACAACAAAAACCTAATTTCCAGATTCTATTAATATCTATATAGAATCATTTAGAAATAGCTTAAACGTTATAGCCATTCAACTAATAACTGCCCTAAAGAACTGTAATCCTCGAGCACCGATTTGATTTTGACATTGTAAAATTATTGTTCTATGTTCTGTGAAGCCCTTTGTTGTATCCGTTTGTAATTATTAGTGTTCTATGTTGTTCTTGTATGTTCTTTTTTTCCCAATAAAACATTTTTTGAGACAGCCTTTCTTAGAACTCCTTAAATTGCTACAATCCAAAACACAGGTTTTTACACAATTTATTCATCCTATAAAATAGATTTGTTTAATTTCAAATGTCATTTCTTATGCATAAAGTTGGAAATCAATATAGTTTCATTCAAATAATTAAAAATTTCCAATCCATGTAATTTCTTTGCTGCTGCTCTCATTTTTGAGCTAATACCCTCTAAAAATCAAAACATTTCCCCACCTGGGATTTCACACTTTTAATGGATGTTAGCGGGGGATCAGATTTATGCTTTTACAAAAACACAGAATCATTGATTCAACAGGATTTGGTTAAAAGTAGAAAAGGGTCACAATCAAGCAGAGGTTAAGGTGGAGTCTTAAACAGACTGAATATTGTTGCCCCTGGCGATCAGACAGCGATACAGGTAAAAAAAAAATCATCCTTTAAGGTTAAATAAATAATCCACTTGCATGGTTAAAGTATTAAAAGGAAGACCTCTCATGTAAAAGGAAGAAAAAGGTTAAGACTGACAATTTACCAACTTTGTGTCTGCGGTCCTTATTTGGCATCAGAAGGAAATATTCACTATTTTACAATAAAAACACACTATGACTGCAGTCAGGAAGGTAAAATGTTCCTACTCGACACAAACCCGAGGACTTGGTCCAAAGGGTCTGAAGTTTAGGTGTAGCAGCAGAGGTGAGAGGACCAGACAGCTACATCAGCTAAAGCTACATTCTGTCAACGTGCGCAAAAGTTCTCAATAAAACACAAGATTACGTTCTGGTCAAGTTCTCTTCTGTGCAAATCTCTAGGAGAAAAAATATAAAATAAGCCTGAGACTGTTTGTGCATTAGATCGTTGTACCGTTAGTTATGAATCACAGAAATCGGATACAGTTCTTTCCTTCGACGTAAATATCATCCTTAATTTAGCCTCGTACTGCTGGTCAGTGTAGATAGCTGGTGTTGTACTGGAAGGACGCCATGTGGACCTGGTTACGCAGCCTCTGGACCTCCAGGTCCTGGAAGTAGTCATCCTCGTCGTTGTGGACGATGATTCTCTGTAGGTCCCGTATCTCTCGCTCCATCCGGGAGCGCAGCTCCTGTTTCATTTTGAGCAGAGCCTGTAAAAATACAGAAGGAAAGTTATTCAAAGCTGGTGAGAAAAGATGGATGAAGTTACCCAGATGAGATTTAGTGATCTGTTCACTAGTTTAGATCGATCGATTATCCAAAATGATTGCAAAGTGCCCCCTGCTGGATTTCACAGTAAACTGCTTATAATTATCAAAACAGCAAACTTTTCCTAACTTAAATTTTAAGTCTTCTCAGTTTTATAGCACATATTTAAGTTTTAAATTCTACGGCAAATATTTCTACAGCAGACAGGAATTAATTATAAAAGGCAGAAAAACAAAAACCTAGATAAAGGGAGGGAAACCCAGCAGATTTGTGACATGACTAGACTAGAGAAAACATTTATTATTGAAACATTGAATAAAAGCAAGTAAACAGTACGCAATAATTTAAGATAGAACTGGCCAAGAATACTGTTGATATGCAGAGCAGTAAGGCGTCACACTTTAGACCAAATATAAATTAGTAGTCCTTTTTTTTTTATATATAGGGGACCCTGATTTAGGCAACGTTGCAACGTTTCATTTTAAAGAAATCTACGTTATTGACTTCAGATGAAAATCTTTTACCTTTTCTTGAGCCTTTTTCCGAACCTGGATCTCCTCGCGCTCCTGTGCAAGTTTTTCAGCTAGCAGTGAAAACTGGAGGAGACAAAACGCACATGCAAACTTTGTATCATCACTTTCTCCCACAACTCGTTAAAGCATCTGTATAATATATTGCGACATCGTGGCACATCGCAGAGGTCTATATAAAAATCTGTGGAAAAACACGAATGACCCTTCACTGTATCTAAAACCATGCATTTATTTTATATGTAGTCATTTTAAACCACTTATAAAAAAATATCTTAATGTTTCGCAGGGTCAATAAGACAAAATAGATGTTTGTCCTCTTGACTGTAAATAAATGTCCTGTACTTGTTTTGCGCTTCATCTATACCGAAGGATCCAAACGTGCATCAAACTGTATTTAGTCATAATTCAGCTAGTAGTGAAAACTGGAAGAGAAAAAAGGTGTTACACACACATGGAAAGTTTGTTTGCTAATGGCTTATTTGGGGTGTTTTGTGTCGTACCTGATCCTTGTAGTAGTTCTCCAAGGACTCGATCTGATCCTGGTGTCGTCGCTGATGCTCCACTTGCTGCTCCTTGGTGTAAGCTCTCTGCTCCCTCACTCGGAGTTTTTGAAGTTCCAAACCTTCTTCAAAAAGCTGCCGAAACATCTGCGAAAACAAGCTTGCGCGTTCGATACAAAGACTTGCAGCTCCAAAAAGATAAATCTATTAAAAATGTGTGGCGTAAGACATGACGTCTGTGACATTTTTAGGTGGAGTTTTATTAAACTCTAGTTACAATTTGTAAAAAATAACGAATAAATAAAAAACCTTATATATAAGCAAATTTCATTCTTAAAAGTAACTAAAATATTTCAATCAATCAGGGATAATAATAAGAATATTTCCCCTTTACTACCCACCCTCTCCTCCTTAGTGCGTGCCCTCATCAGTCGGGCGCGGTGCTGGACGTGGTAATCGTTGTGGTACTTCTTGGCCCGGGCGATCTGCTGCCTCTGCTCCCTCAGTTTGTTCTGCACAGACTTCTGCTGCTGGATCCGATCTTTAAACTCCCTCTGGAATGATCAATGCTTTTCAACTGAGCAGCTTTTTTTAGGCAACCATGAACGCCTAGCGTTTGGCATTTCTGCATGCTGGGTAAACTTAAAGTTCTGCCGGTGCTCACCAGACGTTTGTTGGTTTCCTGGTCTTTATGCACGAGATCAACCAGCAGGTCATGTTTCCTGTGAGCTTCCTCCATCTGAAACGCAAGGAGTTGTTCATGCAGATAATAGATTTTAGAGACATCGTTTTCAAGGTTTCCACAGCTGATAGAAGTTTATTCTAAATGAAAATGTCTCTCTGTCCCTTTGGAAACCCTAAATTGGAAAGGCTTTTTGGAAAAATACTGTATCTGACAAATTGGTTTTTCAAGCTTGAGGAAGTATTGACAAGGAGAATAAGACCATGAAAAAGGATTTGCTCGTACCGCGGGTCAATTACTTTTAGCAGCGTTTAGAAACCGTCATTCTCCACAGTTTTTAATCTGGACCATAACTTAAGCTAGGTAAAATGTCACTGCCTCTGTTACCTCCTTCCATCGCTTGCTTGTCTTTTCATAAGCGTTCCCCTCGTGATAAAGTTATCCATTTTGGCTTGATGCTGGCTGATGACCCCCCCGGTCCGACGTGCGAACTGTATCTTTGCACATCTTATAAATCACAGCGGTTTGTGCTTTGTCTTGCGAAGAAAAACTAAACCAATTCCTCTCTATGGAAGTAAAATTATTTCTTGGGACCAACTACTCCCTTTCGCGTTCATCCATGCGGCTACCGCTACACAAACAAACATGGCGTCGGCGCTCGCTGTACTTCGTTATGATTGGTTGGTTAAGATCATGAGCACGCGAAACATCTGATGCGTCTGCGGGCGACAAATGGCTCTATAACATATAGAATGTGCTACGTAGACGAAAGTTTTGTTAGATCGTCAACACATTCTTATCGTTCACGATCTAAAATAGTCATATCGCACACCCCTATGTGCGAGTACAAATCGAATTAGTATAAATCAAAAATACTTTTTCTGAACCATCTTAATGACTTCTACAATTGAGTCACATTAGAATTTTGAGTATATAGGAATAGCTTGGTGTGAAGAGTCCAAAAGATAAATAAACATGTTCCTACATGAATCTGACTCCTTTATTTTGGAAGATCAAAAGACATATAAAAAGATGGGATTTACTACAATGTTTATTTTTTACCCAGCATGTTGATCTCAATTAATGACAGACAGTTTAACAAGAGGGATAAAATAACAGCTCGATTTACAACCAGAATATGTTGGTGCAATGCATAGTATAAAGTCCAGATGTAAGGAAATACAAGTAAAAATTTCAGATGGTTGCCAAACTTAAACTAGACAGAAGATAAAAGTCTTGTTAAAAACAGATTACGCAAGGAATGTTGTAGAGTAATTTACTACCTAAAATATGGTTACATGTTTTAAAAACACACAAAAAACTAACATATTGCTGTGGAATTCCTACGACCCTGATTTTGGATGAAATAAAATGGATAGGATTTATGAACGTAGGAGGAAAAAAAGGACTTATTTCATATTGTGCATATTGGACTGTTAATCATAAAGACAATACTTGAGATATTTGAGACGACAATATTGAGGACAGTTATTAAGGCCCACCAAGTCGATTCTGTTCTTAAAATGATTACAATATTAGGTAAGGATTTTCAGGATATCAAGAACTTAAACACAGAATATATTAAACAGAAGTGGGAAATGGAATAAAATCCAATAATGAGGAATAATGCAATACCAACATTGTTAATTTGCTACTGCAATATCTCAAAAGGTGAGCACCCTGCAAGAAAAGAAAACTACTGGTACTAAAATCTTCCTGTATTTCAACTAAAAAGCAACTATTTTTGGACTAGTCCATGGTCCTTACCTGCCTAGAGAGTTTGTGACGGTGTGGACTGCGTGAGGAGGACAGAGCGTGGAGCCTGTCCACCTGCTGCATTTGCTGCTCCCACATTCGACCCAAAGCACGAGGAGAGATGTGAAGGTGAGGCAGCTCATCCCGCAGCAAAGGCAGAAGCTCGCTCTCTTTTACTTCCACTAAATGGTGGGAATATGGAGCGAAAATCTTACTGTCGGCGAAAACATAAAGAGGAGTGCAACGAATTGTTTTCAAAGATTGGCTGAGGTTGCTGTCCGTTTTAGGAGTGGACAAGAGCTCAGCGCCAGCCTTTATGGGTTCTGACTTACGCGGTGAAGCTTTTATGGGGCCTTCATGGCGTCTCTCTGCTCCGGTTGTCGTGTTCCTGTGTGTTTTCTGTTGAACTTTTGTTTTGCCAGAAGACGCCCTGGGTGGTGGAGAAACATCCTGTAGGAGGGCCTGTCTGTACTCTCGCTCCTGCAAACGCAACACGCCACAATTCCTCAAGCCTGTTCTTGTCAAGACAACCAATTCTGTTAATAGGCAATGACTGGAGTATATTAAGTATTTTTAAAGTAAAATATTTAGAAAAAACTTTTTCTTTATCTTAGATATTAGGTTGCTCAGTTTGGTAGCAGGATTATTATAACTACAAAACTCAAAACAGTTTATATGTGGGACTTACAGCCTTTTGAGCTTTAAGGCGCACTTTTTGTAGTTTGGTACGTTCTCTCTCTTCGTATCTTCTGAACTCCTCTTCATAAGCTTCATTCACCAGATGCTAAGAAGATTTTAGTGTTACAAACACAGGACAGGGTTAAAAGAATCAGGAATTAGTTTATTTATATAGCGCCAATTTATAACAGATGTCGTCTCAAGGCACTTTATAAGCAAAAAAAAAAAGATTTCAAAAGGCGTTTTAATTCTTTCATGATGAGAACTAAAAATAAAAGTCATACAAGTACACAACAAACCCCTACAGAACAGAAACTAAACCCTTTTTTGGAAAGGCCGTAAACACACCTTGTTGTGATTTCTCAAAGAAGGCCTGTGGCGTGACTCTCTTTGTTGTGACTGACCGGAAACTTGAAGGTTAGTTTGTCTTCCACTATCTTGGCTCAAAGCCTCCGCCATGGCCTCCTCCAGCTTTCCGCGTAGGGATCGACAATCCCGAGGTGGTGAGGGGGATGCAGAGAGTGTTGGCTCGTCACAGCCAGATGTCCCTGTAATTATTGTTGCAGTGCAATGCACTTCACGACTACACGGGTGCAAATGTTGCTAAAAACAGTCCATCAATACAATTCTAACCTGCGTTTAACCCCATAGTTCTCTCGTCCTCCACGATGCTGTCGCTGCAGTGGGATCGCCTGTCCTCTTCTCTCATTTCACTGGAATCATCACTTTCTCCCAGAACTCGTTTCAGCATCTGCATAATGTATTTAGACATCATGGCACATCGCAGAGGTACATATAAAAAACAAGAGAAAAAAAAAAAGAAAGAACTTTTACCGTATCTAAAACCATGCATTTATGTTATATATAGGTATTTTAAACTACTTATTAAAAAAAAAAAGATATCTTGGTGTTCCTCAGGGTCTTGCACTCGGTTTTGCTATTTTCTTGTGTGACTTTTACCACAAAATCCAACAGTAACGACAGACATGGAAGACTGCTGTCATAACACGTAAAAAACTAGAACCTGCAGATGTCTTTCATTATAATGTCAATATACATTTTATCACACATGTTGACGTTCCCAAGTCTAACAGTTAGCATGTTCAGCGGATTCATGCGGAGGTGGGGTGCTGCAGTCAAAACAGACATTTAGCACGGTTTAAGCTAGTGTTTAAGAGTGCAGCTCAGGGTAAACAAGTCTGACAGCTTCAGCATTAAACAGTGTTTTATTAAAATTGTTACGTTTCAGAGTAATGTGTGAGACAAACACAATTATTAACTAAAAAAAGGTACACAGAAATGTTTTATCCCCCCTTAAATATCCCGATTTACAGAAAAAAAGAAAGATGTCAGAAAATAACTCAAACACACCTCCCTCAATATATGCATACGTTTAACCAATAATGTTTTATTAAATAGTTTTTATATTGTATATTTACATACTTATTCAAAAGATAAAAAGTGTACCCACCAGATCCAGTTCTTCCAGTCGATGAGAGAGTTTCCCAGATATTTGGTGCAACTCCTCCTCGGCTGCCTTGTTCCTTTTTCTCCGATAAGCCAAAGACGCTTCGGCACTTCCTGGTACTCTCCTGCTTCTTACAGGAGACAGACCGTGTTTTTACTGACAACGTTATACTTATCTATGAGGATGCTGCACGATCAAATTCTGCTGAGTTTAAGGGTTTTAAAATCAACACTTGCCAACACTGGACAGATTGACAAAAAAAAAAAATTGGATGGATAATAGATTTATTTTCCCAGTATTTATTTAGACCTACATTGTGTGAAAGCAAGATTTTTGTTCCCCGTCACAAAATTCTTACCGAAAATCTGTGTTTGTGTTTTTTCTTTGTCTTGCTTCTCCGTCTTTAAATCTTTGCGTATAATGTAGTTCTTCCTCGTCCTCTTCAGTGTCTGGCGGTGAAGGTGAGCTGGCCGACAGCTCGTCCTGAAGGGTGAGGATGAGCACATCTGGCTGGGTGCGGAACAAGACTCTTCTCTGACCTCCACTAGTTGGCTAAAAACAACAGACGTTGGCGTCAGTGAGACTTCATAACATAATCGCTTTCTCGACAAAAAAGGACGAATCTGAGCGCAGAAACTTGGCTTTCAATTCATACCTCTAGTGTCTCTCCCTCCACCTCAGCCTCAGTTCTTCTCTGGCTGGAGTCAAATTTCTCTGCTTCAGCTGGAAATAAACCCTCATGTTACATTTAAAGTTACTTAACTGTGTTGGAGTTTCAGAAATCTTTTACCACTAACAGTTTATAACTTTTTTTACCTACGGTTTTGTTCTCCAGAAAAGTGCGGCTGTTTTTACTCACCAGGCGACAGGCAGCGTGTGGGGGACGTTAATCCATTGGTCAGAATCTCTGGTAAAAATGTAGAGTTCTGTGAAAGAAACAGTTAATTCAGATAGAAAGTTTTGTTTTGTTTGTTTTTACAACAATTTCAGAAAAATTGTACCTGATGAGCAGAAAAAAAAATCAGGAAGGTCAAAGTAAAGAATGAGTTCAGACTGTAGGTATTCTTGATAGTACTCTTGATAGTGCTCCTCCCAGACAATCAATTTCTTAGTAATTGAGCATTAGGTCTTATGTAACGCTTGTATCACACAAAAAAGGTCATAGGCATGTCAGGACACTCGCCTGTGACTAAAAGGGAAGTGCGGAGTTTCCTCTCTCCTGTTGCAAAACGACATGTAGGTAAGAGCATAACTAAATTAAAGCCCACGGTCCAATAAGACTAATAAACGAAAACACATTTTTAGATGGAAAAGGGAAATCTCAATGACACAAAATTTTGGTTTGATTTTAAATGTCTTTCTAAAAATTGCTCAGGCTGAGTCGGAACTTATTGATGCTTCCTCCAATGTACTAAAATTACACAAATAGAAAGTTTGATTGCAGGAAGAACTTAATTAAACTAGAACAGTGTAAATGTCGTTGTCAAAATATATATTAAATCTCATGCTGTGTGTTGTACCTCAACCTGTGTAGCATTAGTAGTGGTTTCCTCCTGCGTAGGTCCGTGACAGAGGGAACCAGATGTGGGAGGACCGCTTGGTAAATGCGGGTTAGTATCGGGGTGGGGGGTGTCACGCTGGCTAGGAGGCTGTAATGGGATGGCTGAGTAGACCTGCTCACTATGTGGAGCTCCCCCATTGTCAACAGCATGTGTGGAAATGACAGCGTCTGAGGATTGCGGCGGGACGGCTGGTTCTTCGATGAGGACTAAAAAAAAAATTTATCAAAAGAGAATATTTTAACAAACCCCTAAAAAATAAAAACATTAGTTTACAGCCATTTTTTTGCCTTCAGTTCCAACTAAATAAAGTGTTGAAAACCGTGAATGTTACAAAACCTTGTGAAAAAAACGTCAAATTATAATTGCAAAAGTATTCAGTGTGCAACAAGTTGCCTTTAGAAGTTGCCTGATGTTAATGACTAAACTAGTCAGTGTGAAATCTAGTCCCAGCTGCTCTGTGACACCTCAAAGGCTGGTTAACAGAATATAGCAAACAGCATCATGAAGTCAAAGGAACACACGAGACAAATTAAGGATGAAGTTGTGTATAAATCTAAAGCAGTATTAGACTATAAAAAGATTTCTCAATCTTTGAACATCTCAAGGACTGCTATTCAATCAATGATCCGGAAATAAAAAGAGCATAACACAACTGTAAACACCTTCACTTCAGCAGGGACAGGGAAGTTGGTCAATGTTGATTTGAAGTCCAGACCTGACTGAAACTCTTTGGCAAGATCAGAGAAGTGCTAATCTGACTGAGCTTTAGCTGTGTAGCAGAGAAGAATGGGCAAATATTTCAGTCACTAGATGTTACAGTAAGCGGGTAGCGTACACGAGACTTGATTAAGTGATATTAATCAAACAGAGAACAGTTGTTTAACACAACCAACATCCCTCTGTCTCATTGCCACTATTTCACAAAGGCTGTTGTAGAGATCACAGCTCTGCATGCTGGATACAAGCTGCTAAATAAAAATAGCGGCGTAGATTAAAACTATCAGATGTTTTTTTTGTTTTTTTATAATTTGTAGCCACGTTCTTAAGAGCCATTGTGAACGATCCAAACAGCTACAAGTGGCTCTTTGGATCTTTCACATTCGATTGCAGATCCCTGCTTTAGATGGATACTAGGGCTGAACAGTCTTTGAAAATTTGTTAATAATTATATTATTATCTATGCTCTTCTTATTTTTTTTCTATTCTTATTATGTGCTTTCTACACTTTGTGACCTTTCCTGCTTTGCTCAATGTCATTTTTAAACTGTGTGAGCTTTTGCTACCTTACGACTGTCGTACTAAGTAAATTTTGCATCAGCATGAAAAACAACTTCAGAACACAAATATATTAGATATATATTATTGCACTGCAAAATGTCCTTTGCGATATGATTGTTCTGCACACTGATATTGCGGATGGAGATATATTCATGATATCTCATGCAGCCCTGGTGGATACACTACATGCTTAGACAGCAAAAAGGCTTAGAAACCACCTTGAAAGCTCTTACCTTCTTGTTTTTCTGACAGTGCTTGAGCAGAGCCTCTGAGCCCAGTAGCTGATCCAGCATCCTCAGAATTTCTGAAAAAATTAGAGATTGTGACTACAGCAGCCTTTTTAAAGTACCGGTACATTTTTTTTCAGGTTAAACCAATATTTCAGCGTCCATAAGTTAACATATCTTAAACTGCTTAAATTGCATGAAATACATGTAATGTGGTTTGTTATATGAAATAAACTAATCCGATTTTTAACAATCTAAATGCATTGTTTTAACAGTAGCTCTTCCCATTATCACGATCAAAAAAATAATAATCCTGCTGCGTTTGAGTTTTTCCATTAGCAAAGCGCAACACAAATAAAAATTTATAAATTTTAATGACATCCCGAGTCAGTCATGAGGTAAGTTTGATAATTCAGTTACTGAAGTTTTAAAAAACCATGTTAAGGTTTTTAAATTTGTTACAAAATCATTTATAGCTTCAACATGACAGAAAGAGAGTGAACAAAATGTGATCATGTGAACATTTTCCCACTGAATCACAAAAGGTTTTAGTGTTTTCTCCGCTGAAGGGCGGTAAGCTGGGCTGGTTGTGTAACCATGATGTACAGCGGAGTTCCTTGCTCCAGGTCTTGTGCTTCAGACCTCATAGTCAGTAGTGTTTTGGTATCAACAGGCTTATATAAAAATAGATTGTTTTCTGTATTTCTACATAATCAACCAAAGCCTCTAAAATCAAGTTAACATGTACAACCTTAATGTGGTAATGTCAATTATGATGTAACTATAACTATCCTTATAAGGAATCACAATTAATTGTACTTAGTATGAGAAAAAATATGGTTTATAAGCTTATAAGTTTTGTTTTCCCAGACAGCTGGGAAGTTCTTACTCTACACTGGGCGAAACTGCTGTCGTCTCCTGATGTGTCTTCTGCTCTGTGGCCTCCAAGCTAGTTGGCTCTTTGCTTTCATCAATGTCATACTCATTTTGAGTATCCTTAAGTTCATCTGAAGATTAAAACAAGACAGATGACTTGCAGATAGCAAAAAAAAAAGAGACTATATATTAATAAAAGTGATATTATTGCACACTTCTAAAACAAAATTCACAGAAATTTAAGACTAATTTGACAAAAAACAAAAAAATACAACTATGTAGTTACCATGCTGTGACTCGTCATTTATCTCCTCATTAAGGTATTCGAGGAGGCCATCAAAGATTTCCAAAAGGTTCTTGATTGACTCTTTGTCTCCTCTGACAACATTTTCTCCTGCAATACAGACTCAAGGAATTAGACCGCTTATCATAGTACGTCCTTTTCGTGATAAGGGGAAAAAAAATGTCTGTTGAATAGACAAGAATAACTAAACAAATACAGACTTATTTAGTGAAAGTGTTATTATAAGGGAATGTTTTTACTTTACCTGTGATGTGAGAGAGGCTGATCTGAAGGTAATCCAGAGAGAGAGAGTCGATCACAGACTGAACATTGTGGACATCATCTTCTTGGCTGCGCTGTAATGCGATGTAATCTAAGGCACAAACATTTAAAAAATTGACATCGTGAAACCTTAAACCACGAGATCTGTGCATCAACTTTAATTACCGTTTCCTAAAACTATTGTTTACAAAACTATTTAGCTGTGTGAATACAGTTTACAACAGGTTTACAACATAGACGTGTTCTATAAGGCCCTAGTTACTGAATTTCTTCTTTATATATTCTGTAGATGACTAACTTTTCTTGTCAATAATTACCACCTTGATGTGCGAAATTAGCCACTAAAAAAACATCAGTTTCAGGAAAATGTGCTCATTATCACACAATTGCAGGATCATCCGGGAGATCCCCCAGCAACAACGGATCCACTTAAAAATTGCGTTTACCTGGGACCGTCTCGCCGAGGATGTTCTCATACAGCGTGATGAAAACATTGGCATTACACTCTGACAGTTTCCTCAGCCTCAGGCTTAAGTTACACCGGCTGAGTAAATCGTTTGCCACATCAATCCAGTCTGCAGAGAAAATGAAAATAATAGGTTAGGAGGGTTGAAGGGTTTGGAAGAAAATAGGATCACAGTTTATCACGGAATGATAAACAAATCCAGAACAATCCTGTTTAAGCATAAATGTGTTTTGTATGGACATTAACTTTAATATAACAAATTTATGTTTATTACTTTCCAATAATAAATATCTGGGAAGAAATTGTTTTAGCACAATTATTGTTTTTATTCCAGCTCCATTTTAACAAATGCTACTTCAGAGCATTTATAAACCTGGGAAAGAAACAACGTTTTCTATTTTTCAATCCCATAGAGAATTTGCAGTCGGACCCAAAAAGTGCTGTTCACAGTCGATCCCGGACAAACTGACAGAAGCTGAACAGTTCAGCAGGAAGCATCTGGAAGCTGAAGGAAACTGCAGCGTCCAGATGATTAACCTGATTGACAGCTATCCACAAAGGCTCCATGTGATGACTGCCGCCAAAGATCCGGCTACTAAAAACTCTCTAAAATCTCTTTTTTTATATTTCACATTTTTATCTGTCTATAATTATTTTGTAGAAATCAAATATCACTTCAATATTTACTTATTTATTTATTAAATTTTGATGATCAGTATTGGTTTTTAAAGGCGATAAAAAGGGTAAAAAAAAAAAAAGATTTGATTCTATGTGGCACCAGAGGTTCTCGAGTTCCTGTGGCTAAAAACAGAACATTATAGAGACTTTACAACAATAACCACAGCAACAAGCATGAAATTTGCGGACTCCGCTGTAATTTGTATGAAAAACATTTTTTAATATTTGAATAGTTTACATTTCCGCGTTGATATCTATTGATTTCTAATACGGTTTTTCCAATCAAATCAAATAAACAAACTGTTCAATGAATGTAACTATACAATTTTAGTCACTCTGGAAATACATACATTGGGAAAAAAGGTTTATTAATGAAATTTATATGCTTCACTAATGTATGAAGTAAAGTTTACTATTATCATAACACAGCCACAACAATAGTGTTTTTATCCGATATCGGTCCAAATTTTTTCTATATTAGTATATCCCTAGTGTTAGGGTACAAAACACTATCCCAAGCGGTTACAAACCCCACCAACACATGGCGTTCCACCTAGAGAGAGATCCACAGCGCAGGAGGGAGAATACTCTGACACTACAACAATAAATTGCACCATTAATTGTACAATCTGACAACCCTGAAATTTTCTGGCCAACATATCAAACGTCCAAAAGAGAAATAATGGATGTTACCCTTAAAAACTAATGTATCCCAATAAACATGTTGGTGGCAGCATTAGGCTGTGGGGTACGGTTTTGTTCCCCTAGTAAGCCATCAGTACAATTCTTTGCTATTTTTTAGGCAAAAAGGGTATTAAACTCCTCATTTGAATAAAAAGGAACTACAATCTGCCCTAAACATCAGAGGACTCCCTCTATAAACCCGTACTCTCTTTACGCTTTCTGATTGGCTAGCTTTCTTCCTCATTCGTCATCTCCTTTGAGTCTCACAATCACAAACAGCACCGTATTTCCAGCTGGCTCATTCTTTACACCAATGTGGACTTACAACACTAGCTAATGCTTCAGACCAAACGTTTGACAACCAAACCAATATAAATATTCATTTAAGACAGCCAAAACACCCCTGCCACTCACATTAGCGCCTCCATTTATCATTGTTTATCTCAGCTTTACCGGTTGGGTAAACTGTAAAGTAGCAAGCTAACGTTGCTAACAGTTGCTAACAAGAGTCTTATTGGGTGAAGCTAAACAGGAACCTGTTAATTATTACACAGAACATATCAGTAACTGTATAAGTGTTGTTGTTTTTCTCCAGCTGTAAGTAGTAACAATATTAGCCAACCAGGAAACAACTTTAGCCGTGAGCGGTCAGCGTCGCTAGCTTTCCACCAGAGCAGAAAGTTGGACCAGGCTTACTTCTCTCTCCCTCCTGGGTTCCCATCAAACGACTGTCGACAAAAATGTAGCTGCTTCTTGAAAGAAAATGGCGAAGTTGCAAAACGCCACTCTGACCCGAAAAAACTGGTATCGGTGGTGTAGTTTGTAGGTATCAGCTCCCGTTCAAAACGGAGGCGTTGTCTGATTGGACGTTAGCTCATTCTTTGTTTGAGGAAGTGAAACCCTGCTTGGTATCGCCCCCTGCTGGTTGCCATGGATGTTTCAGCTTCTTGTTTAGCCAATCACTGCGCCGTAGGGTTTGAACACATAATCGTACATTATTTTTATTTTAACAAAAAAATTTTTTTTTTTTTTTTTGGTCTGTTGTTATTTTTTATTTTGCACAAAAAAAAAAGAAATATATTTGAACAGTAAACATCTCAATATGTACGTACTACTATGTTTTCTTGTGAAGCCCTAAACTAAACCATTATAGATGTGGAACTTTGTTGTTCTGTGATATTCTTTGAGGTAAACAAATAATCTAAAAAAAAAAAAAAAAAAGCACAGAGGATTCACATTAATATCATTTATATATTGAAGGATAATGGTTCTATAGAGCCACATTTTTGAGCTGCAAGTGTTTTGTAGTACTGACTTTAGAGTTTTCCAGCCTCAGATAAGGAAAAGATAACAGTCATATTCAAGCTTTTTGATTAAAACAATACATACGTCTGTAATTTGCTTTTGCTTACAGTAAAATTTAATTTGTCTGGGCTGAATCCAACACTGGTCCTACCCCCCCCCCCCCCCCCCCCCCCCCCCCCCCCCCCAAAAAAAATCAACTAATATCTTCATAATTTCAGTATAATGACTACTACATTGCAACGTTAAAAGCTTAATTTACCCTATATAATATACTGCATTATCATTACTTAAAATATTGTATCAGGATTAATGGCCTTTATAAATTAACAGCTTGACAGGAAATAGGGCAGGGAAAAAAGGTGACAACATGGAACAAATAGCCAGGTGCTGGAAATCAAACCTGTAACAGCTACGTCTAGGATTGCCATTTATATCTTACAAGAGTAACACATAAAAATATGGATCTAGATATTACAGTGTAGATTGTGTTTTGTACTGCTACTGGGTCACATTGCATCGCTGAATGTCCTAATTTAGCAAGCCAATGAATCCTGAAAAAGAATAAGTCAGATTCATAAGATACATAACTGATGAATCATGATCAAAACGCACACAAAGACTGCAAATACAAGCTGATATTGTCAATAAAAACTCATCTGTGACATTCTTGTGTTGCACTGATTCTATTCATTTAGGAATCAATCAAATAGTATGGAGGCGGCCATCAAAAAATTGTCTGAGAAAAGCAGAAAGCACAGCATTATATATATTTTTGTTTTATAATCCACTTTCTTAGAAAGCATCCAAGTAGAGGAACTTTTTTTTCTTATGTTAAACATCTAACTTCTTTTCACAGATCCAAAAGTTTGCGTTTACACAAACAGCGTCATTCCAGCTGCCTTCATTGTCGAATATGAAAATCTCTGCACAGTTCTCATTTCTGTTGAAATATTGGTTTGGTTCCCCAGGGCTCCAGAAACTAAAAAAGAAATCAACAAGTTTTAGACAAAGAACACCAATGTGCCTAATCAATATGGCAGTGACAGATCGGTGACGATACAATGCTCGTCCTCTCATGATTAAATTGCAATGAACATGTGTGTGAACCTTTTTGTGAGCACAGTCCCATCCACCCATTTCCAGGACCTCTCGCGTACTTGGTCAGTCAGACAGATCCAGGCTTTCTTTCAGAAGTTCCTTGTAAATTCTTTTATAACACAGACAGGTAAATAAGTAATCATTTAATAGCTTAAACATCAACCAGAACCAGAATTTATTGTGTAGTGCAAAAACTGAATAAAGATATGCAATTGCTTTTTTTTTTCTGTATCAAAAAAGTTAATTTCCCCTTGTTTATTTTATTTTTTTAAACAAAACATCTTTATAACCAACTTTTTAAAATTTATTCCATTAAGTAGTGTAATATTGCTAAGGAAAAAGCAGTTTTTAATTGAGCAGCAGAGCTGGTTATGTGAGTGAAACCCAGGATAATATTTATTTGCGACCCAGCATATTACTTACAAGTATGGACCAATTTAAGAAGATATATATAAGACTAACATTCAAATGACGTATTGTTCAGACTGTAGAAGTACAAATTGTTAGAAAGTTAAGGGTGTCCAAATACCCACCGTTCCATCTCAAAACTAATTGGAACATAGTTTTGTCTGAGTACCTGAGGAATATAATGGAATATAGTGGACTGACACTGACTCAAATATTAGTATACGAACCTCTTCCTCTTTGCTGTTTATGATGACCAGGTCTGCCCCCTGAACCTGGCACTCATACCTACTACGTTACCAACTCTTCTTTAGTGTAGAAACAAAACAGAAGCTACCACTGAAATATTGCTATCTCTTCTATGCAAACTGAGCTAAAAAAGGAAGAGGGAATTAAAAAAATAAATGTGATATACAGACATCCTAAAATTGTTAAATTAAGCTTGTATCTTTATTTGCTCGGAATTTAAATTGATTTTTCACAACATTGGATAGAAATTGAAGGTAGAGGCTATCGAGAAACAATAATATCTCAATAATTGTGTTATTAAGTCTAAGTCTCTTTAAGTCATTTTATAGTCCGTACAATCGGTAGTGATGAATATTTTGTTAATCCAAACTTACTGCAGGTGTTTAGTTGCTTCCTTAAGTTTTCATGTTCTGTTGTCAGACTTGTAGATGTTGCTTCAATAGCTGAAAAGGAATTGAAGCGGTCGAAATTAAATTATCTTGTAGCCTATGACTTAGTAAACCATAATAAATTGAAGGTCAGTACAAGTGCACACAGGTTTCCCATGTTCGGGTTAGGATAGAGGATATGTTTATGGAAATTATAGGAGACTTTGTTATCAATACTGCGAAAGCAAAATTTAATTTTCTTTATTTTATTTGAACATAACTTTTGCCCATTCATGAAAAGCATGTAAAGTTGATTACTGAATGCAATTTCATTGCTTTGATGCAATCATTTGGTCTCCTTTTTATATACTTTTCTACCAAGTATCTTAATAAACTTATCCGAGTTGAATTAATTGCGTTAAAACTTGATATATTTGATTTTAAAGTACAGTAAGAGGACCTTTCTTCTACATATAAGAACTGAATTGAACTGAAGTAACCTGTAATCAATGACATTCAGTGAGGTTGTTTTCCAGCTTACCAGCGTTCATCTTCTTCAGAGTGTCTCTCTCACTAGTCGAATAATTTTTCTGTGAAGCTGTAATTAAATAAATTTCCTTTATTTACAATGGAATTGTTTTGCATGCAAAGGAGAATAACTCGTACTATTATATAATTAAAAAGACTGCAGGTATTTAGTTGCCTTTTCATTGTGTCTCTCTCGCGAGTCAACGAATTTTGTTGTGAAGCTGTACGTAAAACAAAGTACCTTTTAAAACAATTGTATTATTTTAATTAATTAGTATGAAAATAATACCTCACTGTGTTTTTTTTTTAGGACTAAAGAATGTTTAATAAAGAAAGTTTAATGCAAATTAAATAAGCGTTGAAACGTAATATCATTTATTATACAGTTGAATCTAAATACAGTGTTAAGTGTTTTGATGAAATAGCTTTCTAATTCTAAATTTCAACGTAAAATATAACATTTATTTCCTATACATACTGCAGATGTTGAGTTGCCTCTTCAGGTTGTCTCTTTATGTTGTGAGACTTCTGGATGTGGCCTCAATACCTGAAATAAAATGCACAATTTATAAGATACAATCCATATTATAAACTAAATTGACTGTGTATTTCTGTTTGTTATAGGTGTAAAAAAAAAAAAACTGAACTTCATTTGAAAAATGTAGTAATTGGCAGGAATATTGTTTCCCATCTTACCAGTGTTTGTCTTCTTTAGTGTGTCTCTCTCATTAGTCAAAGAATTTTGCTGTGAAGCTGTAAGTAAAAGAAATTACCTTTTAAAACAATTGTATTATTTTTCTTACATAGGTAAAAATAGTAATTAGTATGAAAATAATGCATCACTGTGTGTTTTTTTTTTAGGACTAAAGTATATTTAATGAAGAAAGCTTAATGCAAATTAAATAAATGTTGAAACGTAATATCATGTATTATACAGTTGAATCTAAATACAGTATTAAGTGTTTTGATGAAATAGCTTTCTAATTCTAAATTTTAAAGTAAAATATAACATTTATTTCCTATACAAACTGCAGGTGTTGAGTTGCCTCTTCAGGTTGTCTCTTTCTGTTGTGACACTTCTGGATGTGGCCTCAATAGCTGTATTAAAATGGACAATTTATAATGTAAAAAAGAAAAATCACTATTGTGATAATCTATTTAAACAGTACAAACGTTGTTTCTTGTATTTAAAATCAAGAGTTCTTCCACAATTTTCCAGATATTGAAGATCTCTAAGTATATCTCCTTGTATTAGTTTCAACTGCACATAGAATCCCTGTTTGTTTCGGTATAACTCGTATGTGTTAAATAACTTGCCACTCATACATATTACAAACTTCTTTCTATGCTTACTGCAGGTGTTTAGTTGCCTTTTCATCGTGTCTCTCTCATTAGTCAAAAAACTTTGCTGTGAAACTGTTAGTAAAAGAAAATGTCTTTTAAAACAACGACATTATTTTCCTTGCAGACGCAAAAACAATTATTAGCAATTAGGACAAAAAAAGGTTTAATGAAGAAAGCTTAATATAAATCAAATCAGTGCTGAAATGTTATATTCAATGCCCTTTTTAATTTTTATTATAGTTGTACCTAAATGCAGTGTTAAAGGTTTTAATAAAATAACATTCTAAATCTGAATTTTTAAGTACAAGAAAACATTTATGTCCTTATACATACTGCAGGTGTTGAGTTGCTTCTTCAGGTTGTCTCTTTCTGTTGTGAGACTTCTGGATGTGGCCTCAACAGCTGAAATAAAATGCTCCATTTATAATATAATAAATCAAAACTCATTATGTTCATTTAAAGTCTATTTACACAGAAAAACATTTTTTATTTGATTATAAAATAGGTGTTTTATTTAGCAATTTCCCAGATATAAAATATCTCTAATTATATCCACGCGTATTAGTTTCAAACTGCACATAGATTTCCCATGTTTGTGTGGGGATAATAGAGATATTTCACGGAAACTGAAGTCTCATTTGTATGGACTTTAAAGTCAGAATTATTATTTTTGTCCCCCCCAGTAGCCCTAATCCTCTTTTGTATGTTTATCATCAATCTAGTGACTGCATATATTATTTTAAAAAGTTCTACCTTCACTTTATCATACCGTAATTTGGTTAAAACCAAAAATGCACAAATTTTTGAACATGTACTGTGTCATCATACATTCGTCTAGAAACGTCATTTTTAAATCTCAGTTTGTAGGTATGTGCGTATTCTGTCAAGAAGGGAAGACAGTATGTTGATATCTATCACGTTTTTTTTCGTAACGGGCCTCTAACCGGGTATTCACTACGGTAGAATGTCTTCAGAATTTTTCTAGAGCAGACCGTTCTTTAGAAAAACATCTCGATTACAAATGACGGATTAAAAATCGCCAGATTCCCCACTGACTTCATTTATTTGAATTTTTCTTTGACCCACTCTATGCTTTACTCGTCACAGCTCAGGCTTTGAAGTAGGTAGAGATCTGAGCTGTGGCACAGCTGTAAACGAGGGACGGTAAGCGCTCCCGCTTTTGGAATTTTATCGATACCTATTACGGTTTTCAAATGGAAATGGTTTGTTCGGAAGGGTCGATTCACCAGTCACTTTCATTGATTTGAATTTTGGATTTTTCTTTGACGCACTCCATGCTTAACTCGTCACAGCTCAGGCTCCGAGGTAGGTAGAGATCTGAGCTGTGGCACAGCTGTACACGAGGGACGGTAAGAGTTCCCGCTTTTGGAATTTTATCGATACCTATTACGGTTGTCAAATGGGAAAGGTTTGTTCGGAAGGATTTTTCAATGAAAATCTGGCTTGACTGACATGAAAGTGGGTGACACTTACCGTGCGTTCCCACTGAAAGCGTCGCAAGCATCTGGCTGCCATTCATTTTCAATGTAAACATCTGAGCAACGCGTTTTGAGTGTTGGGAGGTTCAACTTTATGCAAATGAGCAGCGGCGCGACCAAAGCAGCAGCCAATCATGGGCCGATCTGGATTTTTAATAGAGAAAACAGCGGAAAAAGAGAGAAAAGAGCGGAAAGACAGAATGGAGGAAAACTTAATAACTGCAGTGTCTGGTTTCCCAGAATTGTATGACCCCACTTTATTTATATACCGAGATTGCACAATGAAAAATGATGCTTGGAGGAAGGTTTCGGACATCGTTGGCGTGTCTGGTGAGTTGTAGGTTCCTATAGGAAACATTTAAATAAATGAAAACTATAGGGTTTGGTCGCGGCGCTTTGATCACGACCCTTTGGACGCTTCACGTTTTTTCTGACAGGCGTCTGCAAGCGAAGCGATGTGAGCAATCAGAGCAGCCACAGACGCTTTTGACGCTTTCAGTGGGAACGCACGGTTAGAGATGCAGCACCTGCATGGTCATTAATTACCATAGTAACAGAACACAGCTCTGTCAATGACCTCAAGTTACCCCAGCCAGACTGCTGCTGACTGAAGCTGAGTGATATAGGCATGTAGTAACAGCCAGAAGAGAGGTGTTTATACCTTATAATTGTTTGTGTTTCTCTCTTTTTATCTAGCCTCTTTCTCTCCTTCTCATTCTTTCTCTGTTTTTTCTCCTTTTATTTCTCTGCCCCTCTTTTCCCCCCTCTCCCTCCTTCTCTATATATGGTACATAAATGACTAATGTTACCAATAGCTACTTGGTTCAAATTAGAATTTAAGCCAACTTTAGCTAAAATAAGTTTTTAAACCTTTTTAATGCAGTAATCAGGACCCTGCGGACATGCACAACTGGCAGGCACCTTCAAAATTTCTTCCAGAATTTTCTAGTTTCTTTATGACATTATGAAAGTTTCCTGATTACTCTCTAAAACAAATATTGAACCAAGACATGAAAAATAATTTTCATAGATTTTTGTCTTTAGTTTATTTGGCCTTACAAACAGAATATCCTCACCTTGGTTGATCTTCTTCAAGTTGTCTCTCTCTTCAGTCAGGGACTTAAGCTGTAAAACTGACAGTTTACGTGGACATGTTCAATAATGTAATTTGTGTGATGCAAACATAAAAATATGCTGGTCTTTATATAACTCAGTGACAGTTTTATTTATTTGTTGCTTTAGCTGATGCTCACCAAAATCGTCCACTTTTTTCTGCAGTTGATCTTTCTCTGTAATCAGTGAGGACTGAGATTCTGCCTGAAAAAATCAAACACTAAACCACTTGCACACCAAATAGTTACAATTTTTTAATTATCATTGAATGGCTTTCTGGCATCATCCTCATCTAATATCATGAAACAAAGTAATAAGTTACTCTGTAGAGTGTAGACAATTCCGTGAATACAAAGTATTTGTGAGTTTCAGTTGTTTTGCATGTAATCCATGAATTTTAACTATATCTGTGATATCATTAGTTCTGGAGTGGAGATGTATCATTCCGAGCTCATGTTCTTGTAAAGTCTGTATGTGATGAATAACTGACTCCAGCTGGAGATCCTTTCTTTTGGATCCCTTTAAAAGCCTTAAAATGATTTAGCTTCACTATCCAATCAATATTAAGGTTTTCCCTGTTGCATTAGCACTATTTTTTCTACTCTAGTAGGCAAGGCAAGGCAAGGCAAGTTTATTTGTATAGCACATTTTCGTGTACAAGACATTTCAAAGTGCTTTACATAAGAAAAAAGATCAGAAAATGAAACAATAAAATCAGTTTTGAATTTAAAAGAAATAAAATAAAAATAAAATAATAATAATAGTACTCAGTTGCTATATGCACAGTTAAATAAGGCTGTTTTCAGCCTGGACTTAAACAACGGCAGAGTTGAAACCTGTCTCACCTCTTCAGGAAGACTGTTCCAGATTTTAGGAGCATAAAACTGGAATGAAGGCTCCCCTTGTTTGGTCCTGAGTCTGGGCATCAGCAGGAGGCCACTGCCTGAGGTTCTCAGAGTCCTGGCTGGTTCATATGGCTCTAACATGTCAGATATGTACTTTGGGGCTAAACCATGAAAAGACTTGTACACAAGCAAGGCTGTTTTAAAATCTATTCTTTGAGTGACAGGAAGCCAGTGCAGAGACTTGAGCACTGGACTAATGTGGTCATATTTCCTGGTTTTGGTCAGGACATAGTATGTATGTATTCCAATTTTCTTGAATAAGCTCGGAGGAACCAATCTGTGATAAACTGCGCTCTGGGCAATGACCTTTTGTGGTTTACCCTCTCAGGGAGGGTATGACTCATTATCTGCTAAGTTAGCAATCTAGTCATCAATTTTCCCCATAACTGTGCAATATGAGCAATTTTTGTAAACAAAATCATTTGTTTAGAAGTCTTATGTAATATTTCACATTTTTTGTGTTTCATTAGCTGGGATCCTTTATTATACCTAATAATTTAAAATTGACCCATTGAACATCTCTTGATAGGATAGATTTAAATATACCTACAAGTAATTAAAATTCATTATATATTACCTGGACTTCGATCAAAGCAAAACATTTTAGAGTAGTTGCAAGTTTCATTCAGCGCTTACAAAGGTTGTATTCAAACTTACTGCAAGTATTCATCACTCTATTCAGGTCATCAAGCTCCATGTTGAGATTTCTAGATGTGGCCTCAACAACTAAAGCAGAACAAATATGGTTTTACCCATTATTTTGTCTTCAGTAAGTATCATGTGCTGCTGTGCTAGAATAGTAATCACAGATTGTTAAGGTAAAGGTTTGTATTTGAGCATTTACAGTAAACAACATAAATCCTGTAAAAAGCCTAAGAAATAATATCACAGTGTTGAGTGTCAGTCTAGGTGTTTGACCTTTTTTGTTTTGTTTGTTTTACAAATAAATCAGGATTCAGTAAATCTGTATTTTCTTAGGGAACGAACAACTTTAATTTCAAAGTGAAAACAGATTTCTACTAAATTATTAAAAGTAATAGTATTCAACAAAAAACAAGTGACCAGACAAATATTCATCTGTTTTTTTTAAATGTGCCAGCCATTTTGAGAAAGTGTATTTTATTTGTTTTTTTCTGTTTAATTAATATTTGCAGAAGTCAGTGCAGCCAATATAGCATTTTTCTGCCGTTGTCTTGGACAAAAAGACTGCTGATTGGTTAAAAGCAATAAAATGGATAAAACACCACAAGAACACCACAAGAACTGCCATCTCAAGGCAATTTTCAAGACAAAAAATGTACTTATCATTTATTACTCATGGTTTCTTTTTACATGTGTTATTAATTCTTTGTAAACACATTAATTTTTCACATTAACTTTTCATGCATTTTCTGTACTGTGTATATGTATACCTAATTCACACAAAAATAATTGAACTTGTGACAAGAAAAAAATATTTTGAACTTCCCAATTGTGAAAAGAAAAGTCTTTCTTTCCTGTTTTTAAAGAACTGACTTTGGTCTTGTTCACATTAAAATGCTTAGATAGTCTAAATGGAATATACAGTTAACTATAGCCGAATTTGTCGCATGCAAATTTTTACTCTATTTTACACCAAATAGTTTAGCTGTCAAATTGAGGCTAAACATGTTCAGCACCAACTTCCTGCGTCAGCAGGTGATCAACAGTTCATCCACAAGCAAACTGCATGATGTGACATCAAGTGTATGTGTGTGGGTGTACTGAATGTTTCACTTTCATTACACCCACACCCTTAGTAAATAATTCAATGCATATAAATGTAAGATTGGATTGTTATATAAACAGTAAGAAGTCGTAATTATGAATTAGCAATTAATGGTAAATCATTTTTAAAAGTTGTGTTTCTTGCGTTTGTGGTAATGATAGAAAATCATGTTTGTGATATAGCAGCTAGTGTACCTAATGAAGAAGGGAAATGAGGAAGATGTACCATCTTTCAGCTTGGTCAGCTTTAAAGAGTTTAACCAACATGAGGTGAACTACAAAAGGGACCATCCTCACACAGACCACAATTATACTAAAACATCACCTTACTATGGCTTTTTTAGAGCCCCAATACTAAAATATGAAGTCGGATATGAATGACGAACAACATGAAATGTCTTCGCTACATAAGAGCATCAGAGCTGCTTCAGCCAGGGATGGTGCGTTTAAAAGCAGCTCCTGTAAAGACAAAGTCACTCCTGCAAAAAACGGTAAATATAGGTTTTCACCATGTTATTCAGTAACTAAACTTTTACTTCCCTTTACATTTAGATCGGTTAGATTATTGGTGTATAATGATGTTAAACTAACTTGACATTTCATATTCGTCAAACACCATCTTCAGTGTTAAAAAAATGCAGCAAATATTTCCTTTAATATGTGTCAGTGCTGAACACCCAGCTGAAAATCCTTATTCCTTTATCACTTCCTTCCATCAAATTACTGGCGATACAAAAAAAAAAAAAAACGATTACATTAAAAAAACAAAATTCAGCAAATATATTGCAATGTCAGAACTTTTTTGTATTATTTTTTTTGTTAACCTAGCAACAAAGTAAATTTCTACGATAAGCAGATTCAGTGGGATGAAAAATTTAGAAATGAAACCTTTCAAACTTAAAAATCCCAAATTGCAGTCAGTGATATTGTTTGTTTGCTTTAAATATACGTCCGAAACGAAAAAATGACTCTAAAGTGCATGGAACTACTTTAAAGTAAGATAAAAATAAAAAATAAATAAACAATATGCTTGCCTAAATGTTGTTTTTTAGTTAAACACACAACAAAAAATGGCCAACATGCACTGTGAGGTCTATCAACCTCAGTGGGAAGGAGGAAGTAGTCTTGTATATATGTCAACCCCATTTTCGTCTTACAGGAATTGCAGAATGAGCAGATTGATGGAGTTATTTATGGTTTTAAGCAGTTATCACACAAGGCTGTTTAGAATGATTTTAGATTTATAACACTAAATTGAAAATGAAAGGCAGGTTGACAATTTTGTACTTTGTTTATTCAGTAATTGTTAGGACACTGACACAGGATGTATGTACAGACTAATGTCTGAAATACACTGAATTGGTTGTGTGTTGCTTAATGGTCTGTAAAAATCTCTAAATTCCCTTTTTGGATTAATAAAATATTTGTAATTCTAAACAAGTTTTTTCAGCTAAGCTCATTTAGGATTCATATCCGGCACCGTTTCCTTAAAGTTAGAATTTTCAGTATGAAACTAGTCCGGACCGTTTCTGTTTACAATATCCACATATTTTTTGTACATTTGTCAAGTTTTACAAAGTACTAGGATTTCCTCCAGTTCGTAAAAGTGCGTGATTGGTTAAACACTAACCTCGGATTATTTTATGGGCTATTTTACTTATTATTTGTCCTGCTGGTTTTCTGTGGTTTTCTCTAGGTAACACTACTTAAAACTTCAAGTGCTCCTCACTGTCTACTAGGACTGATTATATGTAGCTAACAACATTTGTATACAGAAAAAATAAATAAATAAATAACATGGAAACCCTCTGCTAGCCCCCTAAACAATGAAAATACAGGAAAATCATCAAAAGCTCCCTTTTCACTGCAAATTCACAACACAATTCGACTTAGCTCAGCTGCAATCTACATGGTTTGGGTGGTTTTCCGCTAAAATTAACAGCTGTAGCGTTTGGGGTTATCTATATATATTGTCATATGCTTGGGTGGTTTCCAAAAATCTAAAAAGAAGGCAACATAATTTGTGCACAACACCAAAGTAGACATGGAAACTCACTAGAACATTCTGTTCTTCCTTGTTTGAAAGACACAGTGATTGCAGAACAACATGTTACAAACTGTCCAACTCTGAAGTAACAAAAATATGACTTTCAGAAAACGTATGAGCACACATATGAGCACACATATATCCAATTTACTATACATACATACATATATATATATATATATATATATATATATATATATATATATATATATATATATATATATATATATATTCTACAAGCACATTTTATCTGTTAGCAATATTACACCACAAAAGATTGTGATTTATTTGTTTATTTGAACACAAATAGTTTCTCAACAAGGCTGTTGCCATGCAACAAACAGTAACATTTTCTGCGCACAAGCTACTTCTTATCATTTAAAATGAACTGTTAGAATACCGGTGTAGCGGAATGATACACCTGTGAACAGTCCCAGTGCTGTTATCGGGAATATCAGCAGTAATGGAAAGTCTCTCGTCCAATCAGATTACTCGGTCGGAACTAACTGTTGTATATGTATATATAAATATATATATATATATATATATATATATATATATATATATATATCACCTTTCAATTCACTTAGTACTATGGATTCCTTCCCAGCATATGCTTAAATGAAACAGGACACCCTGGTCAAAGCATTTCTTTTTATTGACAGCAACAAATTACAGGTTTTACATAAGCAAAAAGGAGCATCTTGCTAACACAAGTAAATTTGAAAGTCATTTTTTTCATTAGATATAATTTTTTGAAAGGTCATTGCTCTGTGCTTGGTAATTGACTACCAAAGCTGATATCGGTGTTGAAGCTGTGGGACGACTGTGAGTGTGACGAAGCAGGGGAGCTTGAAGGGTCCAGATTCAGTGAGTCAGAAAAATAACCCTCTCATGAGAGATTCTGACGCTTTTAGCGTTTAATTTAGTTGACCTTTGGTGGTTGCCATAGACAGCCATCACCAGAGCCACTCCCGTGGAGCATCCAGTGATTCCTGCCCTTAGCCAATCAATGATTAACAGTCATCTAACATGGTGTTTTCAGCCATTCAAATCATCCATGTAACCATAACAAAAATGGTTAGAAAAAAGTGGCTGGTAACACATAACCATTACTAGTAAAAATGTGTTATAAATGTGATAAACTGATATCCAGGTAGTTTTTTTTTACTTTTAAAAATTATGTGTGTGGGATATTTGTTTGATTTCATAGATTTGTTTAAAAACGTTAACAGACAATAACATAAAAACCAAGACAGCCATGGAACTGCTCAAAGATTATGTTGTATAAAAGTTTTAAACACAATTACTTAATAAAACCAAGCAAAAACGTCTCCGTTCAGTGGGTCACCTTAGACTGTTACACATCTGCAAACCCACCCAGACATCGCTATATGTTGTAAGACAGGTAATTTTGATGGTAGGCTTCCATAGTGAGCACAAGGGGAGAAATATGCAATCCAAGAAACATCTATTTTCTCTAATGCTAAACTGTAACTAAACAAAGGTAATCAGGGATGCTGAAGGTCAATTCCAAACATAACTTTCCTCGGTTCTGCAATTATACACAATAATATTAAAAACTGTGCTAAAAGTACATGTTAGACTGTAAAGAGACGGCTTAAAACAGCTAAATACTTCTGTTTATCCAATTCAACAGCTACCCTGTGTTTGGAGCTTTAAATAGCATTTCTCAGTCAGGGATAGAAACTTATTTTTATTTGCCTTGTCATACATAATTGCTATTAAAATATATATATTTTTTCATCATAACTACAGTTAGTTATGAGTTCTTCAGATAATAAAACGCTGAAGTCCAAAAACATTTTTTTTTTACATGCATTAGTTACTGATAGAATATAGATTGGCTTATTTTCTTTTCTTTTAAGGAAAACAAAGAACCTGGGATATGAAGCAGAGTGTCTTTTAATTATGCTGAACAGCTAAATTCAGCTTAAGTAAAAGCTATATAAATCCCTTTTTTCCTGGTTTTTTTATAACCTGTTGGTAAATCCATTGTTACAAGATTTCCCTAAAAGCTAAAATTTCACTGGATGTTAAGGTAAATTTGGAGTTATATTACCTGTCACCTGTAACTTTAGTTACTTTATTATTAACCCCAGAATTTACCAAAAATAAAAATCCTTAGTGTTTATGCGATTAAAAAAATTCCACTTCACCTCCAGATCCAACAGAATGTTTTTCAAGTATAGAAATCTGTGACACCAGTTTCCCATTTACTGGTTGTAAGTTGAGACTTTGAGCTCAGTGAGCTACAGGCGCATTCAAACTTTCCGTCAGTTGGTTTGATTAGAGTCACAAAGCGACTTCTTTCTCACAAATCCAAAAGTTTTGATCTCCACACGGTATATCATTCCAGTTGTTTTCCTCACCGAAGAATCTCGTCTCCACACAATTTTCGTTTTTTCCTTCGAAACCATTTGGCTCTCCAGTCCCCCAGTAGCTGGAAACCAAAGAAGACAAAACATGATAAACTCAATAACAACAAATGTTTCAATAAAGAGCAGCGACCAACACATTACCATGCAAACCATTTCCATGACTGAAGTATAACTTTATTTTATCTCATTTAAATTCAGATTTAATAGTAAACAGGTTTTTTAAATAGTACCATATTTTAAAAGTTGAAATAAAAAGGGTAAAATAATTAAACCTAAAATAAACCTTTTGGTAAGCGGAGTCCCATCCACCCATGTCCACTTCCTTGTTTTAGTTAAATTACGAAGTCCAATCCAAGTGAGTCTGTAAAACTGTCCTATAAAGTCCTTAAAACGAAACAGAATCATTAGAGATAGATCCAAATAGGGAATTATTTGCATTCTTCATATGTGGCACATTTTACCTTAAAAATATTTGTATTTTAAGATTACATAAATTTACCTGTTCCGCTTTGGTGTTTATAATTACCAGATCTGCGGCTTGTCGCTGACAGAACTCCCTACTGTCATACCAGGTGCTCGTGTTGAAAGAAATATAATACAGACTGGTGTGGAAATACAACCATCCATGCTGCATATACTGTTCTGTTTTTAGTAAAAAAACAAACAAACACATAAGTCTCTTTTAAATTTAAATTTGCATCATAATTTGTTTCACAAAGACGCTAAAGATTTAAATAATAAAAAAAGACCTTATATGGTATAAAAAGAAGGATTATGTTAAACTATTTTAATGAATCAAACATTTTATATCATAAAAAAATGCTTCAGCCTTTTCAAAATAATCTGTGTTAGAGGTTTATTCTCATTGCGCATGAAGTATTTTATTGTCTATTTTGCAGGAAGGAGTCAGATTAGTATTAGACAGCATTCACATTTTGGAACAATTGAAAAGGAATTATGTTAGGAGACTGTCACAAAAATAATCTATGTAGCAATCTATTTAAACAAAAGGAATAAAAACAAAACATAGAATAACCGAGGAATAATAACTTGTACATATTTTTTAAAGTTATTATTAGTTATTATATTTACAGAATAATTACTGGTTATTAGTCTAGCTTTTCAAATGTATTATTTTATTCATAAATATTATCTCTGGAGTTTAAAAAAAAAGAGGTTTGTGAAACCTTTCGGCTTATAATGTAAAAAAATACATCTGTGGAAAGAGCTTGGGAGAAAAAGACAGAAGGACATTTGAGTGCAAAAGTGTTGTATTTGTGCAAAGTAAGTAATAAGTGCAAAGACTCTCTTATTTGTTAAAACATTCTGAAACATACTGAGAATATTCAAAATATTGAATTATAAAGCTTACTGCGCCACTAGCTGAAAGAAAAGCATAAATAATTTTAATTAGGACTAAGACATAACGAAGACCTTTTAAAAGTAGGAAATGGTCAAAGGTCAAATTCTGTTGTTTCATTTGCAATTGAAAGAGCTAGGAAAAAAATTGGCTAAACTTTTAACATTACTTATAAGTGTATTATTTTATATGAACTGTTTTATAAATACTGATTATTTAATGATTATCAGATTATCAACAGAATACACAAGAATTATTTGTCCTCAGTTCATCATCTTTACACTTACCAAAAAGCTGTCTCTGCTCTTCACTCACATTTTTGCAAATCGAAGGTGGACGAATCGAACCAAATTTGACTGAAAAAGTAAAAAAGTAGTCAACACGTCATCCTTCATCATATTGTCATGTGAGAAGAAATAGAAGTGAGTTCATATGTGAGTGGTTTAAGGTCATTTTAAGGTAAAGGGTGAAGCATGAGCAAACTGGAAAGTCCCATTCTACTTTGTTGCCCTCTCTTTTTGCATTGTTCCTCTTACTTTTCACAGATTTCATAACAGCTACAGATTCTTAACTTACTGAAATGTATAAAAATAAATTAGTTTTAACAGTCCCTTTACCAAGAACCAGCTTGGTGGTATTCTAACTGTCTGAAGGGTCAAAGAAAAGGACAAATTAAGGAATTTGTGCCTCTCTGGTGACATGGGTGAAAAAAAAGTATTGTGTGGCCACTAATTAATAACGTGTGGGAATGAGATCCTATGTCTTGGCCACATCTTGTTTATTGTGTGGCCACGAATTAATTTCCAAATAATAAATGGGAACTAGATCCTATTCCCTGGCCACGACTTGTTTAACACAGCGGTGAAGTTAGTAGAGCTCCGTAGAGTTAGCTGTGTCTCCTTCCTCTGCGGGCTGATGCTGGCGGACTGATTGCGGCTCTTCGGTTTCTCCCTCCTGGTTGTGATTTATGGACCGTCAATAAAGTACTGAACTGAACACTCTTGACAAACAAGAATCAATAGCTTTTTTTTTATGGCACACAATGATGAAAAAAATACAGTATAATTATTTTATTATTATTAAATTATTTTACATTACAGGATGAAACAGATGAGGCACATTTGTTGTTTAAGTTTAACCCATTTTATATTTTTGAATTTCTACTGTTAAGATTTGGCACATTTCTTCAATAGCTCCCACAAGTCATGGCCACTGAATAGTATCTCGTGGCCTCCTCTCCTAACTATTACCAATACCTCTATACCCCCTCTACTGCTCTCTCTGTACTTCCCTCTATCTCTTCACTTTCACCACTGACTCTGACTTTTCTCTAGATAGCTTATGGTCAGATTGATAATAAGTGTAACATTTTGTCTACTTTGTAAGTCGCTTTGAATAAAAGCGCCTGATAAATGCATAAACATTAACATAAATCCTGGCCACATATTAGGATCTCGTTCCCATGTGTTATTAATTCATGGCTACGCATTAAAGAAGTCGTGACCAACTAATAGTATCTTGTGGCCACATGCGAAATAAGATCTCTTAACGGACACTGAAAATTTTTAACAAAATTTGACTCCTTGTAAAAAGTAACATGAATTATTAGTTTACTGCGACATATTGGATGCCAACATGACAGTTGCTCTAATAACAGAGTGAGTTCATTGACTTCATTGTCAGACTGATTACAAATCGTTTCATGGTTAGAAAACTTTATGTGCATGGCAGCTTTTGTTTGGAACAAAAAGGAAGAATTGACCGGCACCATTATTTCTCTCTTTATTTGAGCCAGAGCATAATTTACACCAGCTGTTCTTGTTCTAGGTGGTTGTGAAGACATTGCAGTTTGAGAGCATAACTAAGTTTCGGCCCTGATAAAAACAGATTAGTAGGGAAGCACAATGTTTTTGACAAGTCTATAACTGTAAAACTCACAGTGCGTCAAGCGGAGAGAAACGTTGAGAGCGGCTTGTAGGACGCAAAGAAGTCCAAAACTAATTCCGATCAATCTGAACAGCTTTCTCCCTGGATGTAGAAACAAGCACACAACAACAGAGTCATTGTTTCAAATAATGAAGATGTTTTTTTGTGTGTGTTAACCTGTTAACCTTTAAAAAAGACATAAAAGTCAAATAAGTACAAAAAACAGAGACAAGAAAAAAATGCCATTTTTTTCTCTTACCTGGTGCAGCGTGGTTCTCCTTATTATCTTTATTAGGACGCATTCTACCTGAAGAGTCAGGTACATTCACATAATCCATGCTTAACTCAGCTGGCTGTCTATGAACAGCTCTCTCCATCTTACTTTCACACCACCACAATGACAACACAAGAAGTCGCTTTGTTTGCATGACACTAAAGTTTCAACAGACTTCCCTTTTTGTTCATTTTGCAATAACCTGAAGATGTTTTTCTTCCTCTTGTTGGCACTCTTACTCATTTATCCCCACATAACAAAAAAGGTCAAAAAACCTTTTCTAAAACTTTCCGAATAGTAATGCTGAGGAAATATATTTTCCTTTCTGTTGCGTTAATGGTTGCCACCAAAAGTTTTAACTTTGGATAATAAACACACCTTTAGCACTTCTTTTATTTTTGCTGTTCAAAACCTATTAGATCAGGTCTAAATAATAATTATTACAACGTTAAACATACTAATGTATCTAATCGACAAAAAAAAAATTAATAAAACTCTTAGGCAAAAATTGGGTTTAATCGTTATAAAAATAACAAAAAGACAGAGAATGATAAACCGATTAGAGATTGTGACATGAAGATGCAACATTTTAATTGAAAATAGGCTAAGTAAGGAAAATTACATCAGAGCCTCAGGATTTGCCTAATTTCCTATGTAGCAAACCTCTACCATGTTCAAAGCAGAACTTTAATGAAGAAGTAACCACCAACGGATTTCAAAAACATTTCGGTTGCTTGTTCTTCAGATAATTTTCTCTACAATTAACCTCATAGAACTTGAATAACATTACATTCCTCTGTTTCCTGCTTGATGAAAACATGCTAATTATTTGGGAGAATGACTGAAATTATGAAAGGTTATGTTTAATTCTAAAAAGGGTGAAATTATTTTCGACTCACAGCAAAACTGTGTTGATACTGTGTTACTGAATACTGGCACCTGCTGGACATTAAAAATCCCTACAGGCAACGTAGATAGACTGATTTGATGAACCAATGAAAAATAACATTTAAGTCATTGTATATTATTGTATATTATATATTGTATTATTTCATATCTTAAGTTAAATTGAAAATATGTGATATTCTTAGACACAGTCAATAAATATTGTGAACATGTACCATAAAGTGAAAATTTAAGTGAATGTGTTTGAAATGAGGATGCTTGTGGACTGGGTGTTTTTTCTTCACCAATTTTTATTCAAAAAAATTATTTTTTCCAACGTTTTGAAATTGAGTCTGTTACGCTTTTTCGACTAAGATTCAATTTCAGCTGAATTACGATTCAGATAGATCAAGTAGAAACTGAAAAGAATCGGATGAAAGAACGAAATGAAATCAATTCCTGTATTTTCGGATGTAAGATCAAAATGGTCCCACACTGCGGAAATCTTTCGTTTGTCTTGAGACTTCTCTATAGTTGATGCTCTACCGAAAAAGATCAAGAATTGTTTTGGCAAATGCATCCTGTTCCCAGATTCGCTTCCTTATAAACACAGTTTGGCGCCTCATTGTCATTTTGAAACAGTTGCTGTATCGGTCACGTGACTTGCTGAAATCAATAGGCGCACCGACACGGGTTTTGGTCAATGGGCTTGATACATGTGCCGACGCATTGGTGTTGCGGGACCCATCCCTAGTGCCACTGGTTCAGCAAGGTCTCAAAAATATTTCCCAAGGACTAGGGGCATCTTGTAATATAAAAGATAATATTCTTCAGTTGCTGTTACTGTTCTGGCGTCTTGACTCAGTCTATCCCATATTGTGTCCTGACAGAGCACATTTAACCACACAACTGTTTTTTGGACTACATCCTGAGAGATGGTCGGGACTCCAGTAGATTAGCAGTTCCTAATCTGTGCATTGACTTTACATTTAAATACCTAAATGCATTGTTGGAAGTATGTAAATACCTGATTTGCTCTTTGTCCTGAATGGGTGTACCTATTAAAGTGGCAACTGATTGTATATAAAAATTACCATCAACACTTATGCCAAAGTACAATTTGCAACCAACTAGTCTTTATCTTTTTTTTGGCCGAAACTAAGATTCCTTGAAATGAAGGATACTGTCATATTTCTCAGTCTTCTTACCCACATGAACATAGAACTCTCAGGAGTTGAAGTAATTTAAGGTTTTTTGAATGTGTTGTGGTATGTATGTCCTGAAAGGGGGTCCGGAGGGGAAACGGCAAGGCAGCAGCAGGGAAACGGCTGGAACGACGCAGGAGACCGGGCGGCTTCTGGAGAGGAGACAGAGATGGTAAGCTGAGGCAGAGGAAGACGGTAATGGTGGAAGGTGGACTTACTTGGGCTGAAGATGAAGGGACGCCAGGAGGACTGAGATCCAGAGTACTTTCAGTGGTTTGGTTGTCCAGGAGGTTTGAGGCAGAGAGGTGGTTATTGCTGGAGCGAGCAGATCGAGCTGAGCATAGGGAGCGGTGACCAAGACTGAGGAGGATGATCGTGGGACGGCAACTGGTGAAGGTAAGTCTGTGACACAACTGATGATCCTGGGAACACATGAAGATGAGGTGATGCGTTCTTGAGAGATACTCGAAAAAACACAGGAGAGGAACATAAATGGGTAAACACAAGAAAGCTAGAAAACACTAGAGAGTTAACTCAGAATAACATGGCAACAAGAAACTAGAGACCACTGGACAGTTGGCACTAAGGAACACAACGTTACCGGTAGCAACTTAACACTCAGGCGACGAGTAGTAGATTCACGGCTCCTTAAGTACCGCTCAGCCGATGATGATGATGCAAAACACCTGTGACTACACAGGTGTGGCCAACACTCCAGCAGACTGGAGCTCTGGCGACCTCAAGTGGACAACCTAAAGAGGTGCAGAAACTCAAACACTGACAGATACTCAAGACAAACTCGTCAATCTCAATTTATTTGTAAAGAACATAAAACATTAATCAAAGTGCCGTTTTTTTTTTTTTTTGTTCCTCTGCTTTCTCCTACTGTGTTTTCCCTCAGCTGTAGTCCTCATTATCACTCGTATCTGTTTCTAATTATCTGGTCATCTTATCCACTGCTCCACCTCCTGCTCCTCAGTATTTAACATTTACATTTACATTAATGCATTTAACAGATGCTTTTATCCAAAGCGACTTACAAAAAGAGGGTTTAACATTGATCTACGACGCAATTTACCTGCAATATGCTAGGAGAGGATTTAACATTAATGAAGACACTCATTCACAGCATTTAGGTAACACAGAAGGCCCAAGTACCATACACTGAGTGCTAACTAATATCAGGGGGGCTAATAAGTGCTTTTAGATCTTTCAGGGCAATAGATACTCTCGGAGGAGCTGGGTCTTCAAGGATTTCTTGAAGGTGGAAAGAGAATCTGATGCTCTGATAGTGCATGTAAGGTTGTTCCACCAGCGAGGAACCGCAAATGAGAAGAGTTTAGATTTACCTGCACAGTGTTTTGGTCAAGTTAGTAGTCGCACCTTGGAGGAACGGAGCGGGCGGGCACTGACATAAGGCTTTAAGACGGTGTTGAGGTAGATGGGCGCTGATCCATCAAACACTCTGCATGCCAGCATTAGTGATTTCAATTTGATGCGTGCAGCTAAGGGAAGACAATGGATTTCAGTAAAAAGGGGTGTGACATGCAATCGCTTTGGCTGGTTGAAAACCAAGCGAGCTGCAGCATTCTGGATCATCTGTAGTGGTCTAACCGCATAGGCTGGAAGACCTGTTGTGGAGGGCGTTGCAGTAGTCAAGGCGGGAAAAGACCAACGTCTGAACTAGGAGCTGTGTTGCATGTTGAGTTAGATATGGCCTAATCTTCCTGATTTTGAATAGAGAGAAGCGACACGATCGATCGACAGAGGCAACCTGATCCGCAAAGGTCAGCTGATCATCGATCATGACGCCCAGGTTTCTTACAACCTTAGTGGGTGCCACAGATAAGGAGTCTAACCTGATGCTGATGTTGAATACTTTCCTTGGCTGGGATGACAAGCATTTCAGTTTTGGAAAGGTTCAATTGGAGGTGGTGATCTTTCATCCATGAAGATATGTCAGAAAGACAGGATGAAATTCGCGTCGGTACTGAGAGGTCGTCTTGAGGAAAGGAAAAATAGAGCTGGGTATCATCTGCATAGCAGTGATAGGAGAAGCCAATGCGAATGGATGATTATGTCCAGCGAAGTAGTGCACATGGCAAAGAGGAGGGGGCCCAACACTGAGCCTTGGGGCACCCCTGTGGTGACGTGGTGTTGCGTCGATGTTTGGCCTTGCCATGCCACCTTGAAGGATCGAGTGTGCACTGCCCTCAATGCCCATGTCTGCCAGCTTGGTAAGTAGAATGCTGCGATTCACAGTATCAAATGCAGCTGAGAGGTCCAGTAGGATGACAAATGATGATTGGCCTGTCGTTTTGGCTTCTTTTAAGAATTCGTCACTGACAGGAGTGCCGTTTCCGTGGAGTGACCATGGCCTCATTCATTCTTTCACTCACCGTTGGATCTTCCCTTACCTTACCTCTCTCTGTTGTCCTGTGCTCCTCCCTCTGTCCAAGTCCTCACCACTCCCAGTAAGTTTCCCTTCTGCTAGCTGGTTCTCTGTAGCTGGTCTCTCTCCCTTTTCGTGTACTCCGATTTTCCCCGAATAAGATTATTTTTCTGTGCTTTTGTTTTTATGCTGCCTGCGGTTTTGCTCGCGTTACTTATAGTTGTTTTATTTATTAGTTTGTTTTTTTGTAGTCTTTTATTTCCATCCTGCGCTGGTTTGTTTATCCATTACTTTTGTTCTTTGTTAACGTTGTACTTCTTCCGCCTGTGTTTTTCTTCGGTATGTTTTCCTCCTCCGTGCCTCATCAGTTGTGTTCTGTTCATTATTCAGTCTAAAAAAAATCATATTTCTTTCTCGCAATCCACCTCTGCTCGAGTCATATTTACAGATCCTGACAATTTTATTGTATTAGAAGGGTACAAGGAAGATGAATTTATTATTGATTATGCCACAGAAATTATGAATGATGAAATACAAGTCAAAAGTAAAGTTACAAATAAAAAAAGAGCAATTTATCAAATAATCCATCAAGACATATTCTGCACATTTCTTAACTGAAGTGTAATGAGTGCATGAGTTCTCCAATGGGAAGAAAAATTGTTAGACATATACGTGTTTTAACAAATATACGTTCCAATTGGATGTTACAGTCTGGTGAATAAAACTTTAACTTTTGTGCTACAAACACAAAGGTTAAGCTTCAAACAATAGCAGAACTGACAAAACTAAAGAACATCATACCTATACTGAAAGATTCCAACAGAAGTATTATGATGCGGGATTGCTAGTTCTTGTATCAGGGCTCAGTTGGATATTAATATAAACTATTCCAAATGAAAGTCAGTTTTATTCAAAAACTGCAGATAATGACTTCTTTTATTTTCTAGAATCCCAGTAAGTTCAGATAAGCATCAAGTTTAACTAAAGACAGAATTTATGACAAAAAATACAGTTTTATGTGTGTTGCCAAGCGTTCATTACTAAATCTCCTCATCTCCTAGTTGTGGATAAATAAATGTTAATTGGGCAGATATTAAGATGTGGAATGTAGACATACTCCTGCCAAAGATTGAATGTTTAAACTGGAATCAAAAGATGTGTAACACGTTATTGTGGATTTGTTTTTCAGGTGAATAGTAAAGAGAGTACAGAAAAATACTGTTAGTGACACAAGAAAAATCTGTCACTGAGAAATTAAAACATGAAGATGCTAATCTGGATTAATTTAGTTAGATAATAATAATAATAATAATAATAATAATAATAATAATAATAATAATTTAGAATAATTACTTGTGATAAAAAAGCACACTGGGTTGTTGCAGTAAATATATAGCAGTAAGAATTATTGATGTGTTGATTTGTTGTCTGTTTACAACAATGTTTTTAGTAGTGTGCGCCTGACTGTGACATTAACAACAGTTTTTTAAGTAGTACCCCCACAAAACAAAAACATTGTCCTTATTCTACAAGCTGTTGGTAAGTAGACTTCAACTAGTTTGTCAATACCACTTAAAATATTATTTCATACTGAAAACCCAACCCTAACCTTATTCAATCGTTTGAATTAACATTCATTTGAGTTTTATGTCCATATGCACTTTGTAGACTTCACTTTCGCCAAAAACACAATGATCTCCCAAACCCTGATTAATAAACTCACCTCCCTTGGACTGAGCTCTTCCCTCTGCAACTGGGTCCTGGACTTCGTGTCCAACAGGCTGCAGTCTGATTCACAACACCCCCCACCAAAACCCTCAGCACTGTATCCCCTCGGGGCTGTGTGTTGAGCCCCCTCCTATTTACACTGGTCACATATGACTGCTCAGCTACCCATCCCGGCTGTTATATTGTAAAGCTTGCTGACAACACAGCAGTGGTGGGATGCATCTCAAACAATAATGAGTCCAGTTACAGACAGGAGGTGGAACACTTGGTGGGTTGGTGCAAAGAGAACATCAAGGAAAAAAAAAAGAACAAGGAGATGATTATGGATTCCAGACAGGAGCTAGCATGCCCACCTGCCCCTCTACATCGGAGGGAGCCACGGTGGAGGGGATCAGCAGCTACAGTTACTTGGGGGTACACCTGAGATACAACCTCACCTGGAGCAACAACACTTCCACCCTGGTCAGAGAGGCACACCAGCAGCTATACTTCCTCAGTAGGCTGAAATAAGCTTAGTCCTCACCTCCTTCTACAGATATGTGGTGAAGAGCATCTTGTGCTCCAGCATCAGTGTGTGGCATGGTAGCTGCTCTTCTGCAGACATGAAAGCCCCGCAGAGAGTGGTGAAGGCTGCACAGAGGACTGTTGGAGTTAGCCTACCCCACCACCACACACCTCCAGATGCAGAAAAAGGGCTACCTGCATCAGGATGGATCCCAACCACCCAGCACACTCACTTTTTGTCCTGCTCCCCTCAGGCAAGAGTTTGCACAGCATGAAGTGTAAAACAACCAGATTAAGAACCAGCATAAGACTGTCAAACTCCACCTAAACAACCACTGCACCAACACTTAAATGGACAATCATATTTAAATTACGCTTTACCCACACTGAGTCACTTTCAATCTAGTAACTTCAATATATTGCTGCTTCTTCCGCGCTTTCCTGCACAAAAATGTTGTGTATTATATGATATTTTTTTGGGTAACACTGCACGTGAGTTTGTCATTTCGTTCCACCTCATGTATTATATGTGATGGAATGGCAATACATTCTCCTTGAATCATTAAATTTATTTTGTAAAATATGTTAAAGGATCCAGATTTACAAGACTACAAATTTCTCATTCATTTTTGGGGACTTTGGCTGTTTGTTTTTGTTTTATTTATTTGTTTTAATTTTTTTTTATAAAGCAGCTTTTCTCTCACAGATCCAAAAGTTTTGAACATCACACGATCTATCATTCCACAGGTATTCCTGTTGAAAGGGTCTTATCTCTACACATTTTGGATTATCTTTCTCAAACCCAGTTGGCTCTCCAGGGCCCCAGTAGCTGGAACTAAAGAAAACAAAATATGACAACATCAGACACAATAAAAATGCTCAGTAATGTAATGTGATGTACAACAAATATCAAATAAAGACCAGATTTAACCACATATGCTGTTTCAGACTTAGCAGTCAATTATTTGAATGTATGAGGTTTCAGATTAAACCTCAGCATTCAAAAGTAAGTACAAACCTTTCGATCGGTGGAGTTCCATCTACCCATGTCCACTCCCCTGTTAACTCATACAGACCAATCCTTACACACACACACACACACACACACACACACACACACACACACACACACACACACACACACACACACACACACACACACACACACACACACACACACACACACATACAAAGAAATCTGTTGAAGGTTAAAGGTTATTTGCTATTCTTCCTATTTTGCTTTTTTCTGGTAAGTGCAATATCTTTAAAGGTGAGAGACATTTACCTTTTCCTCTTTGTTGTTTATAATGACCAGATCTGCACCTTGCTGCTGGCAGTACTCTTTGCTCTTATACCATGTTTGCTTAGTGGAAGAAATATAATAAACACTTTCTTGGAATAACAGCCAACCTTTCTCGATATACCGCTCTGTTGAGGAATAAAAGTTTTGAAAATCTCATAACAGTTTGCATAATAATTTGTTCTTGGAAGACCATAAAACTTTAAATATAGGAGTTGTCACATAATTTGTTGTGACATATTTCAACATCCTCACACTTACTAGTCTCTTGCCTCAGTGCGTTCATATCCTGAGTCTCATTTCTGCAAAACGTCACTTCCAGTGGGGGCTCAGGTTTGTCTGAAGAGGAAAAAAAAACAAGCAAGTCAGTGTATTTTCAAATGTTATTATAAATGCACTCACATGTGCAAGAGTGTGACTTATTTTTGGGATGAAAATAAAAGGAGCAAACAGGAAACTCCAAACAGATTAGTACTGAAACACACACAAAACCCAGTTTTTGATGTTGCTTAGCAAAAAGTTATCTCTGAAATAGTATTTACCAATTAATTTCTATTGTAATTGTGGTTATTCCTTAGCAGTAGGGAGATCAACACCATAGTCAATATGCAAGCTCTGCCTTTTTAAAAACAAATTGTTTTTTTACCGATGTCTTAACCAATGTGTACCAGTTTGTTTCTCATGCTAATTCAGTAATTTGTCAACTGATTAGAAAGT
>JAVLVB010000151.1:0-28078 GCA_032876305.1 Orestias chungarensis | reverse complement strand
TCATAAAACAAATCACATGTGATTTACACAAACTGTTGCAGAAACCATTATTCCCCCTCCTCGCTGACCCCTCACTGATCCCTCACTGATCCCTATCAGTCTGCAGACACAGGAAGAAAAGATAGTACAACTTTGTCATCTGGTTTCACCCCCCAACTAACAGATTTATTGCTAGGGATCGATGGATAACCCCCTTCCCATGCCCCTCTGAACTCAGCTCCTCAGAGAGATAATAAACAGGCCTTATCAGGAATTTCTAGCTCTTTGTTATATGCACACACTTCTAGTATTAAAAGAAACATGAATATATATGAAAGAAACATGGATATAAATGTTTACCATTCCACATTACGTAGGAGTTTCATGTTAAGTACAGTTCACCCTTGAAATGCCAATGGCGTATCGCAAGGCAATACAGAAACACACAGGGCAGAAAACCATACACACACACACTCATTCCTATGGGCAATTTAAAATGTCCAATTAAAATAATAGTGTCTTTTGGATTGTGTGAAGAAGCTGGAGTACTTGTAGAACACCCAACCAGGCAAACACAGCAGATGAATTTCGGGTTGCTGAAAGGCAGCACTACACCACAGCAATTAAGCCATTGATCAGAATCTATACAGTAATTTAAATTTAATTGCATATAATTTTCTGAAAACGCAATTTGCATTTATTGTGTTCCCTCAAATACTCAGAAATATGAAAGTAATGACCCATAATCAAATTCAAAGTTAGAACAAATAATATAAAGTTAAAAGCAATTAAGTATAAACACTGAAAAAAGATTATGTGTCTTTAAGTAAATAAAAATATCAGATTTTAACTTTATTTGTTTGAGTGTATTAAGCAAATTTTATTAACGGAAACAAAGTGAATTAAAATAAAAATCTAAATCCTAAATTGTTAAAACTGGAAATGAGGAAATTAAATTTATAAAGGTATCACGATCAACAATCTGGTCTTTGAATGTTCTTCAGTGTGTGATCTAACAGAAAAAGGTATAACACTTACAGAGTGTCAGCCGAAGGGAAAGATTGAGAACAGCTTGTAGGATGCACAGGAGTCCAAAGCCAAGAGCAACCAATCTGAATAACCTTCCATCTGAATGAGGAAAGAAGACTCATTAATAGTAAAACTGTTGTGTAGATTTTTTTTCTGTAAAATCCTATGCACACATCAAGATTAAAATAGATACAGGTTTTCAAATATTTAATCACAATTGGTCCATTAGGGAACAAACATTCTTTAAAGGAAGGGTGTTTCAAGACTATAGTTATCAACCCTTACCCAATGCAGCATGATTCCCCCTGATCTCTAAACCGTGATGCCTGTTGGTGGATGCATCCGGTTGATTTACATAATCAACATCAATTTCAACGGTATCTCTATTAATACCTATCACCATGTTACCTGCAGGGTGTAACACTGTCAATGGGCAAGAAGTCTGTGCTTCGCCTGATACACTAGATCATTACAGTTCTGCTTTTTGCTAATTTCACAACATGGCAGCACATGCCTGTTCTTTCCCTCTGAGACATCCTAAAGATGATTTAACTCCTGTAAGAAAAAGTTATGAACTAAATAATTTAATTAAAACAGCTACCCTGTATCTCTCTGGTTCTGTTGTTTTTAATAAAAGTAATGTAAAAACTCAGTTTTATGTTGTTGTTGACTCCTTTAATTGTGATTCTGTCATTTACAACAGCACAAACCAAAATATTTTTTATAAATGAATATATAAACTAAAAGAAAGGTAAAATGTATATTATAAACAAATACATCTAGGACAATGTTCGTGTTAATTTATTTGTTGTGCTTTAGATTATTAGAGCAATTGTCTAAATTGCTAATTCAACTGACAGCAGGCAGTTTATCAAAAAAGTTGACAATCACAATGGAAGCCTGTACAAAACATGTTGGCTTTTGACAGGCTTTTCAAACCGTGATTATTTAAAACTAAGATTATATATTTTACCTTAAAGATTCATTGAAACTGTCATTACATCATCAACAGAAGCCTGCGTCAGTTTAAGGATTTGCCAATTTCCTATGGGGGACTTTTCGAAACTCCCAATGCATCAGAAGTTTCTCAGATACTCAGAGGAGCCAATCTGGCACAAACAACATTTAATTTAATTGTGGCTTCAATCCCCCCATGATAGCTTTGAACTTTATTCGTCTTTAACGTATCAGGAACCCTCAATACCTATCGTTTTTGTTGACATGTGATTGGCCTATTCACTCTTTGTATTACAATTGATAAACCATAGGTATTAAATTTATATGAAATAATTTTATATTACACATTCAAATATATTACATTTATCTTCTTTACATAAGTTGTTCCCTCCTTCCATTCTTTTTGTACCTGTATTTCCTCATTCTTTGACAATGCCCCAGCAGTACAAGAACAAGACCACTAATGCCTAACTGTGAATGAAGGGAGAACAGTGTACAGACCAGGAATGGAATACAATGTTAATGAGCAGCCAAGCCATAGGGAAACACTGAATGCGGTAACAAATATATCCGCTAACACCTTTTTTTTAGCCTATCACATTAAATCTACATTGATTCATTTTAATTAGGTATTTAAATGCAATTTAAAGAAAGAAGACTCTATAGGCATGGGTGCACAGTGGAACAGTGGGTAGCACTGTTGCCATGCAGCAAGAAGGCTCTGGGTTCTTAGGTCTTTCTGCAAGGAGTTTGCATGTTCTCCCTGTGCATGTGTGGGTTCTCTCCGGGTGCTACGGCTTCCTCCCACAGTCCAAAAACACAACTGTTAGGCTGATTGGGCACTCTAGATTGTCCTTAGGTGTGAGTGTGTGTATGAATGGTTGTTTGTCCTGTATGTTTCTGTGTTGCCCTGTGATGGACTGGCGACCTGTCCAGGTTGTTTGCCTGTTGTAAGCTGGGGATAAGTGACAGCAGACCAACCTGACCCCAATAGGGACAAGGGTGTGCAGAAAATGGATGGAAGGCTCTATTGGTTTTTCCTCAGTATTGGGTTGCTATGTGTAATGTAAGCTATTCTCTATTTGTCATTATGTCTCACTGCTTTGTTTTGTATTGTAGGTGTAGATAAAAAAAAAGCAGCCAAAAAAAGTCTGTATTAATTTTTTTTCCTATCTAATCACTTTAGATTGCAACACAACTGACTATGGCTGTGTAAACCGCATGAATGAGGAAGAAAAAGCAAATAAAGCCTGATCAGTGCAAGAACTTCCTGGAAATCTTCAGTGCCTTCAGGAATGACAGACTACTGCTTGAAAACAGAAAGAGTGGTCTACATGTCCTGCATGTGAATCTTCTGCTGTAAACTGCGTCTTCTTTTGGAATGGAGCATGGAAAGAATTAGTTTAAGTGTTTTGTTCCGCCTTCCCAGACATCTGCAGTAAAATTATCACACAAAGCATCAGTGGAAGCCATCAATGTGTGTGGTTGTAGATCATTTAGAAAATGTCCCCAATAAAGTTACATCATGAAGAGAAGGAAGCGAGGACATCTATCAGCATCCTGACATGGGTTGTAAACCATTGCCTAATGATGCTACAGGCTCTTTTTTAATTTTTCCTTCTAGCTCCTAACCCACACAGCTTTACTTCTTTCGTTGTTTTTCTTCTCTCTGACAGTTAATCCAACCCAAATTGTTCTCACTACATTGTCAGAGATGTAACATTGCGTTGAGATCGGGCCACATAAACTATACACCCACCAGTTGACGGTTGATTAGAAGTGCCTTTGAGCTATATCAGAAAACTGGTTTATCATTGGTCAATCAAACGCTTCATGCGTTAACCTACACTAGCAATTTAATAATTTAGAAAAGATTTTAAAAAAATGAAGCCCAACTTGAATGTATGTAGATGCTTGACATAGTGTGACATGTTCCAACATTTTGCATGTTGAAACTCAGATGACAAATTAAGCATGACATAAGCAGTTTGAAGAAAGCAGAGAATTGTAGATAATACCGTGTATGAATGTACAAAAGCATTTGCAACTTGTTCACAGAAATGAGAAACCACAGAAACCACAAAATTATAAAATAAATGAAAAAGTTGTTTTGAGAATTTTATTTCTATTGTAAGAAATGCACATACGCGAATGAGAAAAACTTTGAACTGCCACAGTTTTCTTTACAAGGGACCATATAAAAGATTTTAAAAAATCGACATTTCTCAGCACCATCACATGTATTTCCAAGGTTGAAAATGTGTAAAAGATTGACTTATTGATCTTTCATAACTGGTGGATAATCTTGGGTTCAAGCTTCAAAGCAACACTAAGTAACTTTTCAACCTTCATAAAATATTTTCACAACTTTTGTAATTATACGTCGACTTACAGTTCGTTGTATAACACCTTTGTTGTGGCCCGAGGGCGTCCGTATTGCTTTAACTGGCACTAAGCATCTTTAAGGAGGGTGTTGGGAACCCTGGCACACAAAACAACTACAAATGTGCCGACTTCTTTACTGCATACATCACTTCCCCCGTTTCTTATTTTCAGCATCATCATAGGGCATTTTTTTAACCACAATTAGATTCATTATCTCATCTGTATATATCCTTTACACAGCCACTGGAAACAGAAATGTACTTTAATCCAACTGCAGGCGAGCAGGACATCAGGATTTTACAACGCTATGTGCCGGTCCTCTTGGGAAATGCAGTCTTCCTTCAGGCAAAACACTACCGGTTATGTGCACTATTGCCGCCATTATCGACCAAAACTGAAATTCATTTAGTGGTCCAAAACAAAAATATTTTTTAAGTGTAAATGAATTCACTGACCAATAAAAACACATGTTAAAACAATACTATACTTGAAGTTTTCCCATTGAATGTTGAAGACCGATCTGTGAGCCCTTTGAAAAACCTCAAAAAACAAACATCTGGAATTGATAATGTTCTTTCAGGAGGGCAGAGGGCATCTGATAATCCTTCATGCTATTTTTAAGACCATTTTTTTCTTTTTGTCCACTTCTAGCTTACCACCTCTGGATAGGGACTAAATAGAAGGACACAAGCAGTTTTTTAGTTAAAGGAGAGACGGTGCATTTGTTTTACTTCTAAGAGGAATCTATACTGGAACAAATTGCAGAGATGTTTGGTTATTGTCCATCGTGAGGTTGTAAAACTGCCCTGTAACCATGTGTATTGTCCTATAAACGTTGTGCTGCTCTTACTCCTGTACTGTTTATGAAAGTTGCAGTCAGACGCTCTTTAACGACTGGAGTAGAAGGATGTGTCTTTGACACCATACTGTCTTATCTCGAAAACACCTTAACCGTGGGAGTCTAAATTGATCAAATCACAAAATGTGTTTTAATAAATTAAGTTTCAAAAAAATTAAAAACTATGATTTGTAAATGTTTTAAATGTTGAAATTTTTAATAAGAAAAATAAGTAGAGATGTTCTTAGAAGTAGCTGGTTTTAATTAAACGCACAATTTTAAACTTAACAAGACCAGTCCCTTTTAACATCTTTTATCACATGAAGTTACAACTATTATTGTGAAAATATTTATTGAAATTTGGGTGAACATTGAGTGTAGCCCAACAGATACATATAATTAATATTCTTGTCAACAGTGCTTGTTTTAACATAGGCAAATGCTTATACAATGTCGAACACTCCCTCTGTTTAGTCTTTGCTTCAATGTAAGGTACTTAACCTTTGTTGATGTGTTGGTTAACATGTACCGGCAGGATAGAATAAGTTGTGAAAATATCATTTGTGTCTTCATAGCCACAGCATCGCTTTAGTTTCTTTTGTTAAAGGTATAGGAGAGGATCTTTTCAGTAGAAAAATTTCAATGGAAAATCCCATTGAAAATGACAGCCAATCAAAAACGACCGGTGGTGAAAAATAACTGGCTGTCAATGTTGAAATAAAATTTACGCGATGACGTATGTCATTAATATCCCCACCCTCCCGACCCGTAGAACACAGGCTCATGTTTGAATTTGCAGAGTTTTTTTTGTAACTTCACCTTATCTCTCCCTTATGTGGCATTTTCCCCCTCATGTTAAAGGCAGCGCTTACGATGGATGAGCCTCAAGATGTGGAGGTGTCTTAATTAATGGCGGCTTGGCCGCAGTCACCTGTCTCCTCATATATGTACTGTAATGTAATGTTTGTCTGGATGGGTGTACTGGAACTGTAATTACCTCTCTAAGGGACCAATAAAGGATAATATAATGATGAAGGAACAAAATGTAACAATAGTTTATTACAATGAGAGGCTTTAAGGCAAATACATATCATTTAGAAATCAGTAACAGATTGTATAGTAATACAGTACTTAGTCCTGTATGACACATTAAAAAGGATTAGACATGGCAAACACAAACGCTGCAGGAACTTGAAGTCCAATATTGACAATATGCCACTTTCCCATCCCCAATGATCCAAGAATCAACCCTGCCACTGTCACCACAGTTCCCAACCACGAGGAGCATCTTTTGGCTGCTGCTGCTGTTGCCCCAAGAGAGACCCCTGCAGCTCCAACCACTCCTAGCAGGGCACCCGCTGTCCCTCCTTCACCCAGAACTGGAGCTAGTGCTTCAATCCCACCAAGTAATATTCCTGCCACTAAAGCTGCCCCTACTATAACTTTTACCTCTCCAGCTGCTCTGCGAACTAATGTCCCTCCAACTGTGGCCCCTAGGCCTAGCTGACAGACTTTTGCGCCAAAAAAGGCTGTGGTTACAGCCTCCAAAGAAGATTTAAGGGTCATTTGAACACTGATGAATTCTTTGGACTGATTGTGCCCCGCTGTACTCATTTTCATAGCAGTTGTAACAACCAACTGCTCGGCATGCAGGGTGAGCATGGCGATAATGAAGGTTGCAAACATTCCCATGCATGCCACCAACATCCAGAATTTGAAGTCGGAGGACTGCAGGAGAAAAAAGAAGATAATGGACACTAAAGCCAGAAGCACGATAAACACCACTTGATGGCCCCCATAACCAAACAACCCCAACACTGATGTAACTATGGAAACTATGGCCATTGGGATTCCTGAAAAAGCCAAAAAATCAACATGTTTGACTAACACAGTGTTGATCCAGTCATGGATGGTTCTTTGCTCTATTTCAGCCTCTTCTTTCTCAGCCCTCTTCTTCTCTATCACTTCTCTCTCTCTTTTTTCGGTGATCCATCTTGTCCTGTCATCCATTGTTGTGCCTCCTCTTTCCACTGACAACATCCTCTCTTCTATTCGGAGGGCCAGCCTTTGTCTCTGTTGCCAGTCAATAATCTCAATGTCTTCCCTTTCTCTGGACATGAGGCAACAGTCTTCTCCCTGGGTCCACACCAGCTGAAATAAAATGCTTAGAGGTGGTTTGAAGACAGTGAACAAGCCTAAAGCCCACATAAGTCCAACCATGCCGTAGGTCTTGACTATCCATTCGATAATTTTTCCAAACGTAGCCCCGCTGAATGTGGTCCCAAGAATACCAGTGATCCCCACTGATGCCCAAAGGCCAGCAGAGTCTGCATAGGAGGTGCTGTAGTTCTTCACTGCTACAAACACTGAAGCTACAACCGCCGCCAAAATAACTCCAGCTATTACTGATGTCATGGCTGTTGTTAGTGCTGATGCGCCCATGAGACTTCCCAGTCCCAGGGCACCCATCACCCTGACCTCGTCCATCACTGGTGTCAGCGGACCACTTGCAGTCATCGCAGACATGATCCTATCCACAGGATCCTCAATAGCTCCCAGTATGCACCCTCCAACAGCTCCCAGGCCAAACCCCAGGGCTGCCTCCACCAACTGACTCTTAGTTCCTGAAAAAGAAAGCAGCTCCTGTTATTTAATGTTTTTATACTTCACTGTATGAGGAACAAAAAGGAGCCGTGTGCCGAGGACATTTTGTCAATTTCTATCTGCCACAGAAGTGTTCTCTGTGTTCTTTGACATCAGATGATGTAAATTATTATTTTGCAATCTGCACATTATCAAAGATGAAAGTTTAAGATGAGTAGTTTTAGAATTCAAAAAACTAATTTCCACTATTAATTAATAGTTTTTTATTTTTAGGCTTGATTAGGGGTCATAAAATTGTCACATTTCTTAGGAGTCATATTAATCAGAACAACAATAACTGGAAAAAGGGTATAATATTAAGTTTTTAATTAGCAGTACCATAATTTATCTGTTTTTATGCTTTGGAATCAGTAAAAAAAAAAAAAAAATTATTTTCAAACAAGTTCATAACTGTGTATGTCTTAAATCTAAGGATTTGCCCAAGAAAAATTGTGAAGTGACAACACCTCAAATAAATTTTGTCAAATTATAGCATTTTATTTTCACTTTTAGATCTAATTATTTTTTGCGAAAAGCTCTATCTGTGACTTTAAGAGCACAGTGTTGCCTCATGTTATGGACAATGAGCCCACAGCCAGAAACTCTCAACTAACAGGTTTGTCAGGTTGATCCAGGAGAGGCAACGTGCTGCAGCGATTCCTATCTGTGCGCTGCCACATGTGACTTCAATATAGCTAGTAGATATTGAAAATATAAAAAATAAAACCTGGAACATCTACTTTAATCTCCTAATATTATTACAAATAATTTGTTCAGTTAACATAGATGGAAAGCAGTTACAACCCTATGTGGTATTTTGCTTTCAGCCTAACTTCCATAAACAAAGAAGCCGACCACAAACGAACACAAAAATGATCAACAAACATTTTAATGAAAATGTTGATTTATGTCAAAACAAGTCCTTACTCAGTTTATTTCGACTCATGTTGTCCAACGATGGGAGATCCCAAAGGAATCCTCTTCACGGAAATGCTTCACTCCTTTGTTTGCTCACAGGCCTATTAGTAAAACGTGTCTTGGATGGTTTCTTTTTTTTTTACCCCTATGGCATACGAACCTTTAAAGGACACACCCTCTTTTCCAACTTGTTTCTCTGAATCATCTTTCCAGGAGATTTACAATGGAAGCAAATCATTACCATAATTCAAATGAAAAAGCATTTTCAGAAATGCTTTTTCATTTGAAGAATGTGGCTGCATTATTTGACTCATAAATAAAATTAGCAATCAATCATCCTATTTGCATTTGCATTTTATTCTCCAAGACCGCACATTTTACGCCATACTCAAAAAGAAAAAAAAACGGACATTGCTTTTTGGTTTTCGTGGTCTGCCCACAAAGTACTTCTCATAACCCGTTTTAACATAAATTCGGTTTCGTCTGACTCCGTAATTACATTCCAGATATCTAAAAATGCATTTTGACTAGTCAAAACTACACTTTGACTATCCAAAAATACATTTAAGATATCTTGAATTATGGACGTATTAGACATATCTTTAATTAGAATTATGACTAGTCAAAACTAAAATCGAGATATCTTGAATTTACTTTTTGAGTAGTCATAATTTAATTGTAGATAATTGAAATGTGTATTTCAGATAGTCAGTAATTCATTGTAGATATCTTGAATTGAAGTCTCAATACAATTCACTGGTAAATCTGACTTAATTTCGACTGGTCAGAAGGTAATGAGAGATATCTCAAATAGGTATTTTGTCTAGCCTAAATATAATTAGAGATATCTTATCTTTTTGATTATGGCGTAAAATGTGGGGTCTTGAAGAAGAAAATGCAAATAGGATGATTGATTACTAATTTTATTTATTAGTCAAATAATACAGCCACATTCTTAAACTGGAAAAGTATTCTGCCAATGCTTTTCCGTTTTCGAATTTTTACATTTCAAATTGAATTTTGGTAACTGTTTTCTGGGGCATATTTTGAAAAATAAATCTGAAAAGTCTTTTTCATTTTAAATTTAATTAACTGAAAGAATGAGCAGTCCTAAAGAAGAAAATCAAAATGCAAACAGAATTACTGATTACTAATTTTATTTATGAGTCAAATAATGCAGCCATATTCTTAAAATGAACAAGCATTTCTGAAAAGGCTTTTTCACCTGAATTATGGCAACGATTTGCTTCCATAATTTACAGGATCTCTGCTATCGTGTGTTTTCAGTAGGATTCAACAATGCAGCAGGTTCCACAGGCAGATCTGGTTGAAATGTGTACAAAAACACTTAAGATAAATTAATTATTGCTTTTGACAGCATAATCTCAATATGAAACAGTAATAATAAAATGCTAACACTTGAGTAAATTTATTCACTAAGAGTAAAAAATGTTCAGTCAACTTTCAACAAAACTGGGAACAAATCACGTATGATTTTTCTGAATAATTTGCATTTCATTGCATTAAGTAAATGTTCAATGGAATTAAGTCACCTTGAAATATTTATTTTGGAGCCATTCTTTTGTATGCTGTACTCTTCCAGTTATTGTCATGCTGGAAGACGACCTGTTTTTAATGCTATTTCTAAGGGAATTATGTTGTTGCGCTGAGACCTGTGATAAACACCCCCATACACTCTCTCAAGGAATCAAGGAATCAAGGAATTTTTATTTGTCATCACAACACATGTGGTACATGAGGTGGGACGAAATTGTAATCCCCCGGTCCAGTTTACACCCTGATAGCAGTTTCAAGTAATATAATAAAATATAAATAACTATGCGAGAAATAGGATTTGACTACACAGAATCTACAATATGGACACAGAATCTACAATATGGGACTTCGGACATAGCAGCAATGACATTCGGAGTGCAAGTGACATATTAAGTGACATTTTAAGGTGACATTTTAAAGTGTGATATTAAAGTGAACAGTGCCGGTTAAATGAGAAAGTGTTTTTCATTTGTAATTGAGTGTGTTTAAGAGTCTCACAGCTTCAGGAATGAAGCTGTTTCTCATTCTGGTGGTTTGGCACTTTATGCTCCGTAGCCTTCTGCCTGAGGGGAGCGGGACAAAAAGTGAGTGTGCTGGGTGTGTGGGATCCTTCATGATGCCGGAGGCCCTCTTCCTGTGGTGCTGGGGAGGCTGACTCCAACAGTCCTCTGTGCAGCCTTCACCACCCTCTGCAGAGCTTTCCTGTCTGCAGCAGAGCAGCTTCCATGCCACACGTTGATGCTGGAGCACAAGACGCTCTCCACCACACATTTGTAGAAGGAGGTGATAACTGAGCTCCCGAGTCCAGCTCTTCTCAACCTCCTGAGGAAGTAGAGCCGCTGGTCCGCCTTCCTGACCAGAATGGAAGTTTTGTTGCTCCAGGTGAGGTTGAAAACAGCGCAGTCATCCTTTCCTCATTGCAGAAAAAGCACCGAAACAGGATGTTTACACCCTCTACATGACAGCATGGTTTGTTACTAATAGTAATCTTACTTAGACATAAAGATCTACACAAAATAAACACAAAGAGGAAAGTTCTCTATGAACTAATATCAGCTGACTGACTGTGCTTTTGTGTTAGCTGTTTTCTACCCATAGCTAAAATATCTGTTTTATACATCAAATTATAGGAAACCGTATGTAAAATGATCATTACTCAAATTATGATAGACATTCTCAGTGAAGTCAGAAGAAAACCCTTAGTCATAAAAAATATCTTCAGAGGAATTTCACACGTTGAAATTTCAGAACACTATTTCGCTTTTATATGAAATGTGAAATGTTGTCATGAAGATCCTCCTCTGTGCCGGTTATTTATCAATTTCAGTTTCTTGTTATTGTCCTTATTCATTCCTTTTCAATACATATATTTATAATCTCACAGTATATCTCTGCTCTGGTCCATTTATCTGTTTCCGTGACACTTACAGTACTTTCCATTGCCATAGCCGTACCAAAGTTGCAGCGGTCATGCTTTACTATTTGATAGAAAACACCAAGCAAATCTATCCTTACTGTCAATTTTCAATTTCCTGGGGAACTCCAGGAAATATTATGAGAATTAGTCAAAACTAGCATCCTTTGGTATTCATTTCAGGCTACAAGGTTTTAAACTTAATTCCAAAACAGATTTCAAGCCAGTTTTAGTTTTGTCTTTCCTTTTATTAAACAATTGCAAGAATATAATTCAAGAATGTGTTTGACTGAAACAAAAAACTTTAAACAGTGTTGATATGAATAGAAGGTAGGATTGAGAATGGGAGGTTTTTATCAACACATGTCTGGGCAAAGTAGAGCCAAATGTATTAACTGACTTGGTGCCAGTGAATTTTTAAAAGTCAATAGAGTAAAACATGTTATTTTAATTTTTGTTGCTGAACCAATGCTTTAGATATTTAACTTCTGCCAAACAAGATTTAAGATTTACCCAGTTTATTTAGTTTGTTTTTAATAGATGCTTATTTTTTTCAAACAAACTACACTGTAAGAGCATCACTGCCATGTTAAAAAGATGACTGGAGATGTATATTTATTTTCTTGGTCGAAAAAGCAGCTGAATACTCCACAGGATCCTGGTTTATGAGTTCAGCTCTGCAGACATTAGTGATTATATAACTGCAATAAAATATTACTACAGAAAGTTTTTTTTACATTTTTTTATTGGCCTAACATGAGGTAAAGTGAGTCTAACTTTAAATCAGCTGGTGTCCTATCAAAGTTAACAGAAGCATACTCCACCACCTCTTCTTCCATGTCTTTCTTCTTCATGTGTCTCTTGGACTGAGCTGTTATATTGGATATTGGAGTAAAGTGGCTCTCCATGTTTCTTTGTAAAGTGGACCTGACCATACAGTACATTTTCCTCTGATGCTTTCACCTGTGGACACAAGTCACAAAAAATCTGTAGGAGCGTTTTTTAGATAGGGTTTTAGGAACCATTATTTATGCAGCCATGTGATAAAGCAGAGTCCAGTCAGGAGCTAAAATTGTAAAATAAATAAATGTGGTTTAATTTTGGTGACTAGTAGAAAACCAACGATTTGAGACTTGGTTAAGTGTGTCATAAAGCAGTACCCAACCACCTGTTGAAAGCGAACCAGCTTTAGCATGACGTTCTAAGACAAACCAGATCTCTGAAGACATAAGCCCAGAGTTTTTTGAAAAACCCTCATTAAAATATTTTTCTACAATCTAATCCGGACACACTAAGGAAATTAATTAAAAGAACATTAAAGGACACTGGTCATTTATTTCTCTGACATGTTCTCTGGGATCTAGCCTTGAACCAGGTCTGGACTGATGCTTCCATACCTTGCTTTTTCTGCTTGAAAGAAATTAGTTTATTCGAGAAAAAAAACGAGCGTAACAAAATCCTTACTTTCCAAAAAGCTCTTTGATGTGACCGAAGTACTTGCATGATCCACAAAAACAGGGAGATGAGTATGAAAACCATGAGAATGGCAGAAACTGCTCTTGCCACTTGTTTCCATGATGACCCTAAACAGAGATAACATGAGGAAAATAACCATTATGTATAGTATGTAATAAACCTCAACAATTTTCTATTCTTAAAGAAACATTTTGTTCTCAATGATAATTAAGCACAATAAACTATTGCTGCGTGTTAAAAAAACACAATCAGTTAATGATATTTTTGTTTCTGTGTCACAAAGTCAGCTTAAATAATGAAATGTTGGTTTCTCCAACTCCTGAAGAGTTTTGGCTCGATAAATTCATAAATGGCTTTTTGATATAAATAAATAATTTGGGATCCGTCCCATACCTAGCTGATCAGTTTATATCTTTTTTTGTGATCACCCTACCGTCAGTCTCCTTCTTTCAAATGTATTGTAACAAGGAATTCTGTACTTTGGGTGACTGGAGGTATTATTTTCTTACTATTTCTTTGACAAGGTAACCTTTAAAACAAATGACTCCACCTGAAAACCTTTATCAGTCTGCATTAACATCCTAACCCAGGGCTGTGTCCCTTTACAGTAGGTTGATTCCCTCAGGATTTACAGCAGGGCATCGCACAGCATTAAAGGAAGTAGATACCTACATCTATCCTTCCATTTGTCTTTTGATTCACATGCCAGGTAGATAACTGATGCAAGTTTAAGCTATGTTAGCTTTGTGGGTTTTTATTTTATTTTATTTTTTTAACCTTTATTTGACCCGGTAAAATACCCCATTGACATCTGGATCTCATTTTCAAGAGGGACTTGGGCAAAAATCTGCCATCTTAGCGTACTACCGTGTAACGCAGTGAGTCTCCAACTCTCTCTTAGCAGAGACGGAGCTAGATGGGGGGCCGCGGTAGCACTGGACCCCCCCTGAAATCTATATGTATCCACATGTCTGCGTCTGCTTGTGATTGGGGAGAACCACACACATTGCACAGTGGGTTAATGCAGTTATGCAAGACAAACTAATATGTGTTAAATATTAAATTAAAATAAAATTTAAACAAAAAATACAATAATGATGATTTAAACAATTTAAATTGTGGGTATTTCCTTTAGGATTAGACATCTTCTAAATAGCTTGCAAGCTGGAAAAGTGTAGGCACCCCTGATTTACACTAAAACATTACATCATTGGTTATTAAAATTGGTACCAAATGTCTTCCGGATGAGCATGTCTTGACATATCTGAATGGAAATGATCTACAATAAGTCATTAGTTTGCTTTATGATGGTGGATCTTGCATTGAGTTTGGTGATATCTTTTCTAAAGCAGTATGAAGCTATGGAAGCCCACAGCATGATTCCTTCTGCTGTGTTTTAGAAATTAACTCGTCTGTTTGGCATCATAAGCCGGGCCTCTTTGCTGCTTCCCAATAGGTAAGAGGATAATGGCTGGATAGATGGTTGGATGTTCCGTTGAGTATATAATAAAGGACCCAAAGTTGTAGAGTTGTTGAATTTACCAGCAACAACGTTCAGATTAACAGTAACTCTGCTGCGCCCTCTGGTGTTCTGAGCTTCACAGCAGTAATTTCCTCCCGGCTTCAACATAAGGTGAAGTTTTGTCCATACGTTTTTGGTGACTCGGTTCCCTCTTGGTACCAGGTGTATTTAGCTGCGGGGTAAGCATCACTGCTGCAAGTCAGAGTCAATGAACTACCCTCCATGATTTCACCAGAGGGAATCATGATAACAGAGGGTGTCCTGGGAGCATCTGTGGTAGAAAACAAAACAAAAAACATCAAAATTGAGTGGTTGGTACAAACAGACAGAGAAGCTTTCAGCCACTGCAACTTTCAGTCTTTTTAATATTTTTTCTCAACAGTCTTTTTAGCAGCTATAAAAATATATATTTTAAATATTTTACCAGGATTAAAAACAAACAAACATTGTGATTAAATATCTTTTTTTTAATGGAGTCCTGACCTGGATTACAACATATTTATCCGGTATATGTTCAGTAATTATGTCTCTAACATCACTATACGAAAAATATTTACAACTTTGAATAAAATAACGCACAAAAAAAAAGAATGCCTGCTATTGTAACAAAACCGGTTCTTAAAATTAGGAAAGTAAGTGCTTTTATGCTTAAATAAAAGCACTTAATTAAAAAATGATTTTTTTTCTCAAACAAAACTTTCGTATTTGCAAGGTTAAGGTAAAATATTAAGCTACATATTAGGATGAATTGAAAACTGAGGATGCTTACCCTTTTTTTGGGGGGGGGGGGGACCACAGAAGACACTACTCTGAAGAGAAATTAACTTCCAATTCCTCCTGATGAGAAGCTAAACATGACAAAAAATTAAGAACTTCTTATAAACTAATGTTGGTCTGCTGAACATCATGTCCATATGAGGCTCCCTCAGAGCTCTCTTCTTGTGTTACACATTATTCTATGGATGAAAAAGGATGAAAACAACCAGTGGTACAAGGGAAAAAAAGGTTAAAATATAAAACTTCATATTTTAAATTTCCCTTTTAGATTTCTTTTACTTGAACAAATCAAGGTTTTAGTGATCATTGAGATCTACCTGTGCATGTTTGTCATTAAACCATTTTCACTCACATTGTACATGAACAGAGACAGATTCTGACATCCTCTCTCCCAGCTCATTCTTTGCCGCGCAGTAATATTGCCCAGAGTCTGTGGACCAGATGGAGCCAAAGACAAGATGTTGCTTGTTAATGAGAATAGTTTTTTTGTTCTTCTTCCAAGCGTATTCAACAGGTGGGTTAGCTTCACTGTTACAGCTTAGGTTCACCAAACTCCTCTCAATTATCTCACCAGAGTGAATCATCAGTGTCACAGACGGCAGCTTTGGAGCATCTGGTGGGAAAGATACCAAACTCAGCAACAGTTTCATCTAAATATTTCACTTACTGCCAGAGAAACGTAGACTGATGGAGAACGGTTGTACTTGTCTTCTTTAAAAGAGCAGGAATAACTATCATCGTCTCTGACAGAGATGTTAACAAAGGCAGTTTCTTCATTCATTTTCTGCTCTTTGTTGAACCAAACATACGAGGGCTGCGTTGTTAGGCTACAGCCGCTTTCAGACTTCAGCTCCGTCAACTTACCAAATCTTCTGATCTTCAGTGTGAGGTCTGGATAGTTAAACAAAAATAACACCTAATTTTAAACTAAAGTCAAAAAGATGCGAACAGAAATGTGAAGTTTTACAACAACTACACACAACAATTACCTGTAACAGTTAAAGTGACTCCAGGTGAACAAGTAAATGGTCCTTTTGGTTGGTTTGTTATAAACCTGAACTTATACTTAGCTCAGTCTTTCTGTTTCAACTTTTTTATAGTTATAGTGCACATTTTCTCTCTACAATTATTCATTGTTCGACCCTTATAATCCAAATCCTTGTTCAGATTTAAAGCGACACCATTATTTACTTTAATAAACCAGAATGTTGTGTTAACTTTATTGATGTTTTTACCTAATGAAGATGGATATGTATAGGTGCTCTTCATTCTCACTGTTGACCCTTTTAAGGCACAGATCTGAGGAGGATCATATTTAACTGACCAGCTCAGTTCAGCTCGTCCCACTGTATCACAAATATGACACCAAAAGTAAGAATCACATTCAATATAACTGCCTCAGTTTCCTTTGAAGTACCATCTGGGTTTTTTACATCATACACATCTCATTTGAACATTTTAAGTGATTAGTACATCTATTAATTGTATTCACATGGAAAATCTTCAATTATCTGTCAACTCAGATCAATTATATGTTTCAGTACCTGTCATGCCGAGGAGCAGTACTATAAAGCCACTGGCTGCTGTAGAGAAAGTCCTCGTTGCTTCCCTCTTCATCTGTATTCTATCAGGAACATCAAATAAAATTGTTTTAAAAAGAACGCTTATACCTTTTAAGCTGTCAGCTCAATACTTGCTCCTTATATTTTTCATATCCACAGATATTGGTCATTCACCAACTACTACTCAAATTCCTCGTACCTCCAAACAAAAATACAATGAAGATTCTAATATTTTGCTACATTTGTAAACCATGTATGTCTTTTACCTTAAAAGACAAACATCAGGCGTTATTTGTTCATAAAAAAATGTTGTAGACTGCTCACCTCAGGAGAAACTGTCGTCCTGCAATGCAACCCTCTAGTGTGTCGGCTCCGTGAGTGGAAGCAATGCAGAGAAGCAAAATTAGACTTTCTGTTCCTTTTCATATTTTTAGCAACGCTGCCTTTGCATACTACTGGTTTTATTTGTCATAATAGATATTTTCATAGACTGGTGAAGGGGACAGCTACAGATGTAACTTGAAAGATTGAAAGATTCTATCAGTTCGCGCCATGAACGCCTCTTCCATGCTGATGGCGTATCAGGCGGAGCTGGAGGAGGAGATGAATGCATCGCTGCAGTGTGGGAAGAAGTATGGATCATCACTGATCACTGCCTTCAGCTCCATAAAGTGTCGATGGGGAGAGCTATGGGGCTCATGGTTCTACGGGAAAGGGCTAGATGGTTAAACTTAACCACGCTTTCCACAAGGGAAAAGGAGGACCTCCTCGACACCCCCATCACCCCGCATGGGCTGTTTGGTGCAGCTGTTACATCCATGCAGAAAAGGTGTGAGGAAAAGAAAAGGGATGACGAAGCTTTAAAGCTGTGTCTCCCAAGAAGGGCGCCGGCGCACAAAGCCACTTTCAGAATCCCGAAGCTGCCGAACACCCAGGCAGCCGCTAATTCTTCCCCGAAAAGCACGGCTGTTAAGGGCTCGTGGCCTCTGAGTTACTTTTTAATCAATGCTATGATTCTCTGCCACAGTTGATCGTCTCTCTGTTCTGTGTTTGTTTTGTCTCCACCTGCTGGGTCATCTACAAAGTAGAAATGTTGAGAAATTTGAAAGAAACATGAATATTTGTTGTTTGTGGTGTTGGTAGTAAACATGTTGTTATTACTTTCTTCACCAGAGGATTCATTTCACTGTTCTCTGACTCATTAATGATTATTAACGAAGCGCAGTGAGAGAAAAGGGATTCAGATCGAGGACCAACACCAGCCTAACGTGAGACTAGCAGCAGACAAGCAAGCCTCCCACAGGTAGAAAAGAGCCCCATGACATGACACCCCCACCACTGTGTTTAACAGTGTATACGTTTTTTTTGTTTTTTTTAATAGTTGAAGGCCTTAACTTTAGCAACACGTCTGTGCCCATTCTTATCAGACCAAAGAAAAGACTGTCGATTGTTGTTCGTGGGAGAACTTTAGTCTATCTTTCATGTATAACACTGAAATCCTTCACAACTCTGACATCTTGACACAGCAACTCCAGTATAGATGCCAGCAGAGTGATAATCACTTTTTTGGCTCGATGAAATTGTTTCTTTGCAAATTAAGCAACCACTGTGGAAGCAGTCCAAGTATTCAAGTGCCACTGAAACGTAATTTACCGCAATGTAGTGAAAGCTAATTGAATGATTAGCTGTGGTTTTAAAGATAATCGAGGGGTCGGATTTGACTTGGAAGAAAAGAAAGCAGAGGAAGACTAACAGTTTTAACCATGTCATGTTTTTTTTTCAGTTTTCTTGTTACAATTGAGCAGATAAATATGTTTTCGTGTGTGTTCTTGTGGCAGCAGTAGAAGTATAGACACTTTTTGAAACTATTATTATGGCCATGTCTACGGGAAAGTTAAAAGTTTAGTAATATTCCATCAGGGGAGCTAGTAATACTGATCTTAAAATAAGCCAAATTGTTTTAGTGCCCTCCAAATTCCCCAAAGCAATACACTGGGTTGTCTCTAAACTAAAGGATGTCCAGCCCAAAGAAGCTTTGTGTTAAATCCGAAAGCAAAACCAATGAAAGCAAACAAGAAAACATCCTGGTGTAACTCAGTGATCGGAGTTCATGTGTAAAATGCTTGTGTGGAGCCTCCTTGTGTCGCCTTCACGGACCTCCGGGATTCGCCATGAAAAGACGCAAAATAAATTAGGAGAATAAAGCTGCAAACAACGAGGAATGGATTTGAACGACGTTGAAAAGCATATATGAGGATTCTTTTGTTATTTTTTTTGTATTACTCATAACCTCTACAGATATATAGTCAAATCTCATAAAGTAATCGTAATTCATGTAGTAGCCAACCCCTTTTAATAAATCTCAATTCAGATTCGTCAAAAATAATAATATAAACCCATTTTTATGTATGGATTTACTTTCTTTTTTGTTTAGGTTAAGAGCAAAGATAAATTAAGTATTTGTGAGATTCCCAGTTCTCCAGCGACACCTAAACACACCTTTACCTGAAGAACCTGGTCAGAGGATCCATAGAATCAGACGAATTCAAAGCAGGTGATCAGGTTTATTATTCTATCTGGAAAATTATATTGTTGTTTCATCCTAGTTTTGGTTTGTCGAATTGTCAGTGTTGTGATTTAGCTTGTGTTAAACAGTTTTTTGCATCATAATGTCATCTTGGTAGGTGTTAATGTTTATCACTGGGTTGAAAAAGCTAAATACTCAAGAATGAGCAGTAATTGCTGTGCACAAAATTTTATATTTTAATGCTTAACAGGCAGGTTGAACTGGTGTGATTCCTGGATTATGACTGTTTTTTGAAATGACCTGCCTATCCATGTTGTCCTACAGCCCTTCCTGGTTATTTGTAAATTGTCCAGCAGGTCAATAATAAATCATTGACTCTTTATCAGAAAATGGACTGCCAGTATGATACTTTACACACAACACACAATGATGACAGTGTGGCTTAGCAGCTCCAGGAAGAGTCCTGGTTGTTGGAAAGGGTCTAATTATGAATGATTGAGGTGACTGTGCTCAATTGCATGGGGTGTCGATTATAAAGGCAGATATTTTTGTGGCTTTTATAACTCATTTACAGAACCAGAATATAAACACTGACTCTATAAATAATAGAACTATAAATAATTGCAAAAAACCACAATCTGACACCGTAAGACGTAGATCTCAAGCATAACTGTCTAGAAAGATGTTTTATTACTTTAAAATCTGCAAATCTCCTAAGAGAAACTCTAAATTACACAGGACCTGTTTGTTTTTTTCTTTTTTTCCATCTGTTGTTTCAGTGCATGGAAATTTTTTACAGAAAGAATTCAAAGAGGTCCAAAAAACAGGTATTGATTTATGAAAATGGGGATTAATTATTGAAAACTCAGAGAAATGTATAAGAAGTAGGTTAAATAAATGGTTTAAGAAGAACTAAGTTTGGATTTCTCCCTCCCACTGCATATTTAAATATCTTGTCATAAATCATTTGCAAATAAATCTGGTTATTTTTAAAAACTAAATATTTGGTTCTCAGGTAAATATTTGAATAATATGTACATTTACTCACTGATAAACAAAAGTAAATTATCAAAATAAAAGGTTTTGCAAACCTGTTGTCAGACTGAACTGAAGTTCTGAGCTAAATATGTAGTTTATTAACTACATATTTTGGCAAGAACTAACGGATATTTACTTTGCCTAAATGCTTTTCGAGCTGCATATTTAGTTTTTTTTTAAATATTTAGCTTGGTAGTAAGTAAATGTTTACCTTAGTGTGAAATATTTAGTTTGTAAAGAAACTATGTTATTTAATTTTCAACAATGACATTTGTAAACTCATGAATGACTAGGTGAGAATACCACTGACAAATTAACAATGTTTTTCTCCAACGTTGAAAGAAAAACATCCAAAATTATTTCTGGTAATGTTTTACAGTGTAGCTTTAGAAATGGTTCCTAATAAAGCACAGCTTCCTCGCCTGCAAGGTTAATGGCTCTTGTGTAATTTCTGTTAAACCAGTAGAGCCTAATATTTTTACTAAAGTCGTGAAACATACATTTGTCTAAAGATTTATATATAGCTTTTTGTAAAATATATAGTATCCCAGATCACTGATAGTTTTATCATCAGCCATCAAAATAACATGGATCAGATGCCTTTAAAAATATTTATCTTTTTTCCCTATATTTCAAACATCACATTTGTGGTTATGTTGCTAACCTCCTCCCTGTAAGACTGACAATTGAAGGAAGGATCCGTTTATCTCTTAAAGACGTTACAGATGGTTAAAACCTATAGTTGAACTCTGATACGCTTTAATATGATATGTGTTACTTAATTGACTCATTTTGAGACTCACTTTGGTCCAGACTTTTAACGAGGGGTTTCAGATATCGGTCTGATATAAGTAAAAAAGTAAGATTGGGTTATATTTGCCTGCATATAAAACCTCCAATAACAGCCCTCCAACACAAGCAATCTGTTCAGCATTTAATCCTCCTTACCCGTTCTATTTATCAGCTTGAATCCAGCTATTGTTGAAAACTACTGTTTTCTGTTTGAGTAATATCTCGTAATCTGACACTTTCTAACATTTTTACACTTTAAAAGTAATAAAAAGTATGTATGATTCATGGCGATGTTGTATTCTTAAATATGTCATTACTGCAATACTGAGGACTGTAATATTGGTATTGTATCAGAAATCAAAAGGTTGTATCATAACATCCAGATGCATCAATTCTTGTTATATTAACCGGATTATATAGTCCCGGTGTTTAGCGGGAGAAATTGTAATTTGTCCATTTTTTTTTTGTAGTTTCTAAACTTTTGTTTCAGTTTATATTATCACCATTTTTATTTGTACCTGCATGTTTCCCAGAATTCCCTCCGTGCTCTGCCGACCGCCATCATGACGTCCACGTCTGTCACCACTGTGGGTGGAGTCGTGATCCTAACGCAAGTCATCCCCAAAGACGGGGTCTCCTTTCCGCTTGAGACTCCCGCCAACCCAACGGCAGAGGCTCTGCATCCTGTCATGAAGACTCCAACTTGCCACTTTAAGAAAAACAGCAAGGAGATCGTCTTCTTACGGGGGGAACCACAGGGACTAGGGGTGAGAGTCTGGCTCTGAATAGATATTAAGTGATTAATTGCACTCAGCACATATTCTCTGTTTTTTTTAATTAATACATTTTTTTCAGGTCGTTCAGATCTTCATTGGCGTGCTGTGTGTTCTCTTCAGCCTGATAGTCTTGTCCTCAGAGGTGCTGATCCTCTATGCTCCCTTTAGCCTTGGTGCTTTGGTATGTAAAAACAAAACCAAGAAGAATCTGACATCGAAACATTTACAATCTCTCGAAATCAACGTTATTTTTTTCTGGTTTTCCTACCATGTAACCCACAGTTTTTTGTAACTGTTTTACATGGTTCTGGTGTACGGTTCTTAATGATTTCTAACGGTCTTTTGGTGTTTTTCCTGTAGCTTTGACTGATTTCGGTCTCCAGTTCTGCTAGTGGAATGAATCCTTTGTTCAAGCATGTAACTCTGACACGAGGGTCATTCTGACCTTGTTTCTTTCTGTCCTTGCCTTCACCGTGACTTGTGTTGCTGCTCCCTGCTGGTTACAATTCAAAAGAACCTGCAGTTATACTTTGAAGGCCCATTCAGTCCCTGTTTAACTAAAATTATTTGTGTCGGCATTGTTGACAGAAGGTTTGTCAAGTCTGCTCCTTGTATTAGAACATGTTTGTGGTTCTGATGCTCGGAGCTCAGGCATTTTCAATCTATGACCTGAAAGTTTTATTCAGATCATTCAGATATTTAGATGAATTTGGTTAAAATGAAAAAAATACTGAACCACTTTTTTCTCCAGTTGATTTGAAGCCTTTTAGTATTTCACCACGATTCAAAATGTAACGCCTATTTTTTAAACTTAATAAAGATAAAGGATTAAACCTTTAACAACTTAACCTGGATATTCTGGTGTTTTTCAGTTTGTGGTATCCGGATTCCTGGCTCTGGCGGCAGCAAGACGCACTTCAGTCCGCCTGGTATTTAATTTTATATTTAAGATTTTCAGTGGATTAAATTTTAACGGTCAAGGTCTTTGTTTATGTACTCTATACCCATTAAGCTATGAAGTATGAATAAAAATGATCAAATTATAAGTGTCTCCACCTGCAGCAGTCTTCCCATCATGATTTCACTTAATCAGTGGAAAGAAACTGAGCTTTGCTAGATCGGTTAAAGTCTAAGTGGTCCCTCTCTCTTCAGGTCTGGGTGGCTCTGGCATCCAACGGGTTCAGCATCCTCCTTGGCGTGGCGGGTGTGATCTACAACTGCTGGCTGCTAGCCAGCGGCCCCCCCCTCCCAAATTTTCTGCAACTTCCGAACGTCCAACGTCGACTTTCAAACCCTGAACACCAACAGCACCATAACCCTGAACACCAACAGCACAATAGTGGATAAATGGAAGGATAGATGTCCAAGACCTGTGGAGACTGGATGTGAGAGATGAACACATGAGTTTATAGATTAATGTCTGTTTCTCTCTCGATTTCTCTTTCCTGGTCCAGACTTACTCTTTATTAGCTCCAAAAAGCTAGTTGTGTTACTTTCGACAGGGTTCCAGCAAATGTCAGTTCATACGAAGTTTTGAACCTGGACATTTCTTGGCCTTTTCGTTAACATCCCAACTGTTTTCCTTTCATCTGGGATACGGTCATGGTCCCCTTTTCCAGCCCTCAGCAAAGTTGTGACTGAAGTGATTTTGAAGTAGCTCCTAAAGACGTACACAAATTGTGTAAATTTACAGTTCTCTTTAGCTCTCCACCCTGATCATTGGATTTATGCATAATTTTCAATCCAGAGTACTTCCAAATGAATCATTTTATGTTGCAAAGAGAAATTACCAGCTGCAATCGTTCATGCTCACCCACACGAATGTAAAAAGTGTTGGTTTTGCCAAATTATAACCTCACACTGAAACCTTCAATGTGACTAATAGATATAACTGACCGTATGTGTGTGTTGTAGCCTGAGGATCAGACAATACACTCAAGTGTACACATTTAGAGCGGCTTTATATGTATTATTCCTCATCCATCTTTATTTTTGTTTTTTGCATCTTTCAGGAGCTCCTTTACGGACTGCTGGGCATCTTCCTGGTTCTGCTCGTCCTGCAAGTTTCTGTCTCTGTCGCTGTTTGTGTTTTCACTTGAAAAATCATCAGACGCTCTCGCCGTTACTCCGCTATTGAGGTAAGTCTATCCGAACTATTTTAAAGTCCCACTTTATGAAAAATATTCCCACCTTTTTTGGATGTTGTTTTATAAATCAATCATCAAAATGTGTTTTATTATTCACAAAGGAAAGCATTTAAATTGTCTTTAGGTGTCTGGGAAATGAGTATGGACAGCACTTTTCAATTCGTGCCACAAAGGCTCGATGTCCGGGGTTAGAGTCTGTCTTGTTTTCAAAATCTTTTTGGTATAAAAAAACAAAACAGATTTTACATATTTACATTGCCAATCAATCTTGAGTGAATTTGTATTCTACTGAGCTAATAGGTATTTCCTCTAACAGGTTATGATCAAGGATTGCGCTGTGTTTAGCTTCGTCCTTGTTCACATAAACACTGACTAGCTTGCACCACCATTTTTCAGTATGGGATGGTAGTTTCATCCGGTTTCAAAGCATTAGTCTTAAGACAGATCTTTTTTTGAAATAAACTTCTTTTAAAACCAATCATACAGTTTACTTTGGACAATGGATGATTTAGGCTGTCAAAATAACAAATTGAAAAAAAAAAAATTTGTTCTACTAAAGCATTTTTTTTAGATATTTTGAGTTTTGGCCTACAGATGGAGGACGATGACTGCACCTTTGCTTTGCCGCTTCAAGGATCCGAAGACGGCAGCGAGAACATACTCCAGTCTGAATCCCCGTAATGAGAAAACAGAATGTTATTTTAGATAATTGTGGCAAAGTGTAGTCAAACCACTGTAACATGCTGTCCTACTCTAACATTACCCCTACACTATCTGTAATTTTATTTATTTCTGTTGTGGGTTAAATTTGTGTTCACTTGTTTTTTGTGTTCTAGATGCAAAATGTATTTATTTTGTCATTTGTGGATAGAGGTGAAGAAGCACATTTGTCTGATGTAATTTTCAACAAAAACATAAACACAGAGACCACTGAACCTCTACCAAATCCAATCTTCTATCTGACTTGAAATGTTTTCTGAAATGTTTGTTTCCGTAGAAAAAATAATATAGCATTTTTCTAAGACTACTATATAATTTCATTTCTGTTCTGTTCATTACTATATCATTAAAATTAATTTGTTGTACTGCATTTACTTCACTTACAGTCTGTTAAAGCTGACATGGTTTTCTAAAATGCCACATGATTATACATTAAGTTATACCTGTTCCGGCTGAGGTAAATGGTCTTATATGTCCTATATTGACCAGTTTTTCTGATCCTATGTGTGTTTAAAAAATGTAAAGTTTATAATTTTTGATTTACCAAGTAAAGGCAATGGAAAAGAACAAAAAGAGGTGTGCCAACTGTAGTTTTCTTTTTCTCATCAGCTCAACAAGAAGGGGAAATTTATCAGGTCTGCAGCAAAGGAACATGGGATTTGAAATGTTATTCTAATGAGATAATGACTCTTAGGCAACAAGGATATTCCAGTGATCCTCCTGATCTTGGAAACAGAAGTGGCAGCAGTTTTCTCCGATGCACAAAAAAAGATCTTAGCTGACTCCAGGAGTCAGACAGCAGAGATCCATTATATTAAAATGGCTCCACATGAGGTAAGAATTGACAAGTTTGCGGGCTATACGAGATGATTGACATATTTAGAAATGTATATTTCGATTCCATTTTACTTTTATGTGTAAAAAATCAAAGCCTTACACAACAAAATATTTTTTATTGTGATTTTGCTTCCAGCAACCAGTCCTTGGTGTAATCTTCTAATAAATCGCAATCCACTTTTGTGAGTCATTTTCCCACCATGCGAAGAAGTATCTCATTTTCGACATGATAATTTTAAGAATTGGTTGAATGAAGTGTCAAACAAAACAGGAGGGTCTGAAATGTGCTTATGCTATCAGACAGAAATTATTGTAGGCACATACATACATGCATACGTCCTGCAAATGGTAACGTTTGCAGGCTTAATGAAAGAAACTTAGTGACTCATTATCTCAAATGCTTTCACCGGTACATGCGAAACCACTCCACAACTAGAGGTCTCATATCTTTTACTAACCACTTTACCAGCAGGTGGTTAAAAACCACAGCCGTCATGACAAGAATAAAAACCAGAAGCAGAGGTGTTGATGGAGGTGAAAGACGGTTTCTGTCAGAATGTTATTTTAGATAATTGTGGCAAAGTGTAGTCAAACCACTATAACATGCTGTCCTACTCTAACATTACCCCTACACTATCTGTAATTTTATTTATTTATTTCTGTTGTGGGTTAAATTCGGGTTCACTTGTTTTTTGTATTCTAGATGCAAAATGTATTTCTTTTGTCATTTGTGGATAGAGGTGAAGAAGCACATTCGTCTGATGTAATTTTCAAAAAAAACATAAACACAGAGACCACTGAACCTCTACCAAATCCAATCTTCTATCTGACTTGAAACGTTTTCTGAAATGTTTGCTTTCGTAGAAAAAATAATATAGCATTTTTCTAAGACTACTATATAATTTCATTTCTGTTCTGTTCATTACTATATCATTGAAATTAATTTGTTGTACTGCATTTACTTCACTTACAGTCTGTGAAAGCCGACATGGTTTTCTAAAATGCCACATGATTATACATTAAGTTATACCTGTTCCGGCTGAGGTAAATGGTCTTATATGTCCTATATTGACCAGTTTTTCTGATCCTATGTGTGTTTAAAAAATGTAAAGTTTATAATTTTTGTTTTACCAAGTAAAGGCAATGGAAAAGAACAAAAAGAGGTGTGCCAACTGTAGTTTTCTTTTTCTCATCAGCTCAACAAGAAGGGGAAATTTATCAGGTGTGCAGCAAAGGAACATGGGATTTGAAATGTTATTCTAATTAGATAATGACTCTTAGGCAACAAGGATATTCCAGTGATACTCCTGATCTTGGAAACAGAAGTGGCAGCAGTTTTCTCCGATGCACAAAAAAAGATCTTAGCTGACTCCAGGAGTCAGACAGCAGAGATCCATTATATTAAAATGGCTCCACATGAGGTAAGAATTGACAAGTTTGCGGGCTATACGAGATGATTGACATATTTAGAAATGTATATTTCGATTCCATTTTACTTTTATGTGTAAAAAATCAAAACCTTACACAACAAAATATTTTTTATTGTGATTTTGCTTCCAGCAACCAGTCCTTGGTGTAATCTTCTAATAAATCGCAATCCACTTTTGTGAGTCATTTTCCCACCATGCGAAGAAGTATCTCATTTTCGACATGATAATTTTAAGAATTGGTTGAATGAAGTGTCAAACAAAACAGGAGGGTCTGAAATGTGCTTATGCTATCAGACAGAAATTATTGTAGGCACATACATACATGCATACGTCCTGCAAATGGTAAAGTTTGCAGGCTTAATGAAAGAAACTTAGTGACTCATTATCTCAAATGCTTTCACCGGTACATGCGAAACCACTCCACAACTAGAGGTCTCATATCTTTTACAAACCACTTTACCACCAGATGGTTAAAAACCACAGCCGTCATGACAGGAATAAAAACCAGAAGCAGAGGTGTTGATGGAGGTGAAAGACGGTTTCTGTCAGAATGTCATTTTAGATAATTGGGGCAAAGTGTAGTCAAACCACTATAACATGCTGTCCTACTCTAACATTACCCCTACACTATCTGTAATTTTATTTATTTATTTCTGTTGTGGGTTAAATTCGGGTTCACTTGTTTTTTGTATTCTAGATGCAAAATGTATTTCTTTTGTCATTTGTGGATAGAGGTGAAGAAGCACATTCGTCT
>JAVLVB010000145.1:1491382-1511696 GCA_032876305.1 Orestias chungarensis | reverse complement strand
TAGCTGTTATCTGTTGTAAATGAAATGAGACAGTGTTTTAACAAAATTCCAGAGATTTTGGTAAACATGTACAATTGTTCTTTCTTGCCTCTATATCAGTTTATGTTTTAAAACTTTGCTGAACCATAACTGAAAGCAAAACGGGAACCTAAACCTAAGAAGAGCTTTCTGAGGCGTTATAGTTGTGGTTTTCTGTCAGGATTCATGTTTTTGCCACATTTTTTAAAGCCTCTTTTGACTAAACAAAAAAAGGCTTGTTGTTTTGAAACAAATGCAAAAAGGCGGTATATTTCTTTTATATGTTTCGAGTCCAAAGTTGTGATGTATGACATAAGTTTTTATTTTTGTCCGCAAGTTTTCAGAGAGGCCTGCTAAACAACAGAGCATCCAAAATACCTTTGTGTTGTTTTAGGCAACCACAAATAGTGGATCACCAACCTAAAACTTTGCCAGAATAAATTGTTTCCTGTTAGATACGAAAGAATAGAGAATCTGTTGCATGCTTCTTTTTACTGTGTGTCAATACCAGTTTAATGTAAAAATATCTAAATGCTGCTGCTGGAGTCCTGATCAACTTCAGGATAATAAATCAAATCAAACCAGTTCACAAATGTCGAAAATGTCTTCTCTTCTGCTCTTTGTCTGTGAAACATTAACCCGTTTCGGGTGGAATGCATTTGATCATAATTGTCAGATATATACTATATGGACACCTGAGTTCTTTATCTCGGCGTTTTGGTGCACAGAAATAAACAAGATAAAGCAACATTATGGCTTTTTATGCAACTCATTTCTAGAATAAACATCCTGAAAGATTGAGATGAATAAAAACAGTTTTCCACTTTAAAATAAAGACTGAAAACATTATAGTTTAAAACTGCTTTCAATAAAATAATCTGGCAAACTAACAGTTTAAAAATATATTTTTAGACAATATTTGTAATGCTTGTGCTTTATTACTTTCTTTCCTTCTAAGTCAGGTAAAATATTCAGAAATTATTTTAATTTGATCTCTCATTTTTTTCAGCACATCTCATAGTTAGTGTTACAGAATTTTTTTTTTATGACTATATGAATATCTATATAAAGATTAAACCTTACGAATAAACTGACATTATTCCTCTGCGACTGTTATAGAAAGGGGTTTTGCGCTGAAGGACATTACGTTGGTGCGTCACTGATGCATACAGATAACTTTTAATCATGTGCTTGAACCTTACCCCCAAAAAACGTCTTAGATTAAAATGTTTGGCCAATTTCTATGTTCCTTTTTTTTTCTCGAAAATGTCCAATAAGATTGTTTATTTATACCTCCAGGAGCCTGTATATCTTAAATTTAAGCATTGAAACAAAATGTAATGCGTTTAACTGCAGACTGAGGAGGCTGTATAGTTTTTAATCTTGCTGGATGGGACTGGTGCACTTCTGACATCGAGAACCTTGAGGTTTTATTTCCCTGTGTCGAAAAGTATGTTACGGGAAGTTCTGTCTTGCTGAGAAAATGTTTTTGTCTTTAATTGGGTCAGTTTGCTCTTTAAGACACACTTTGGAATCTGATATTTCTTATTTAGCTTTGTTCGTTCGAAAAGGTTTTCTGTCCCTTTGGTGTGTTGCAGACAATATTCACATTTATCTTCCAGTCGGTACAGAATATGATTAACTTTTAAAATTACATTAAAACTTGGATGGCATGAGTGAAAGTAATTCAGAGGGGATCGTTTTTTGGGGACCTGCTATCAGAAAGCAGGTTTTGGTCCCTAGAGATTTCTTAATTGTATTTATGTCAGGAATCTAAGTGTAATTTGATAAACAGTAGAGGCTGATTAACAGAATCCTCATGGTAGCCTTTGGAGAATACTAATCACTTTTATTACGTCTAGCCTTGGCTACTGCAACTCTCTTTGTGTGTATCAAGCAGTGCGACCACATTATTTCCATATTCCTCCTTGAACTGGTTGTGTGGTTTTTAGGGTTTGATTTGAATGTTTAAAATTTGTTGGTCTTAAAATGTTCAAACTGTCAATCGCCTTTTGAACTATAAGAGGTTTAAGTTTGATGTCAGAACTCCAGTTTCTTCTGGATGTTTGTCGGACTCGCCTTTGGATGGCTAAAACCTTGCAGTCCCATCTTTTTTAACTTGGCTTTTAGTTGCAGTTAAACAACGTTCAAAGCGTTGCTCAGTCTTTCCTTTTACTTTCTCTTTTTATCTTTACAGGCGTATCTGTCTTTCTGGTATTCTTTACCTTTACAGTCTCATCTGTAACGTTCTTTTCTAAAGTTTTACAGTTCTTCTATATCGTCTGTGTTTTTTAACAGAAACATGTTGCTGTTGCATATCTGCGTCTGTGCTGGCCTCCTGCTGTACCTCCCACATTGCACACTACAGGTGTGCTCCGATGGGACGTCCAAACAGTGTGAGGAGGCAGATTTTGCTCCAGGATCCAATCTAGCGGGCGAAGGCTTCGATATAACCAAGATGGAGCGCAAGGGAGCTTTCGTGCTCAATATGGATCTGTGGAAACGCAAAAATAAAAAGTGCACCCTGTGTGTCAACCCTTTCATGGAGAACAAAAAACAGAAGCTGCCGTTGAACGTGCTGGACTGGAGGCCTAAGCAGACCTGCAGCTCGAAGGTGTCTTCAAACCTGCACAAATCCAGTGAGTCTCTGGTCACCTCTACTTCCTCTTCTGTTGACAACAACTGGAAAATAGACCTAGAATTTCAAACGGTAAAAACGGGGGGCTCGCTGATGTTGGCGGGAACCCACTCCAAACTGGCTGATTACTCCATGGAGAAAACAAAGAATGACAAGTTCAGCTTTTCAAGCCTCAGCATGTCCTGTGAGTACTACAGGTAAGATGAGCGAGACTCCAATTAAACATTTATTTCCTACAACTTCTTGTCCTGTTTTATTACTGCAAAAACAACAACAAAAAGTTTCTATTGCAGATATCTATCTATATTACACTTAAAAAAAGACTAAATCTAACTTGTCATGAAGTCATAGAAGCATGTTTGGCACATTTTATTTATTAATTTCTCGCTACTTCATCATTTAAATCAGCTACAGAGTCTCCGGCTCACCCAGGCTGCACAAAGAATTCAGCTCGGCGGTGAACAGGCTTCCTTCGGTGTACAGTGCGAAAAACAAACAGCAGTTCTACCACCTCATCCATAACTTCGGCACCCACTACATCAGCAAGGTGACGTGAAACAAGTTTAGAGGGAAAAGTGCCAAAAATACAATAAATAAATACCTTCACAAGCAGCCACAAACTTAAACAGAATCAACGTCAGCTAATGCTTCCACGTAAACTTATTGGAAGTATTTTAGACCCAACTAGGACGATATAGAGGCTGGTGTTGGTTTTAGTAAATAAATCAAACCAAATTTGTCAGAAGTTTACTTATTGTTTGAAGAAGCCAATCAGATAACAGAGTCCATAAAGAAGCAGCCCCCGGTTGACCATCATTAAATACAAATGCAAACTGTGTGTTTACAGGCGAAGTTAGGTGGAGACATTCAGTCGGTCACCAGCATCCGTCAGTGTCAAGCCAGCCTGCAGGGGCTCAGCGCCGAGGAGGTCCAGATGTGCCTCGAGGTTGAGGCTTCTGCAAGCTACAGGGTCTCCGTCAAAACAGAAGCAAAACACTGCAAGAAAGACATCGAGAAGTCCGATAGCAAGTCAGCGTTCGCCGACGTCTTCAACGACAGGTAAAAAACTCACAATGAACGATAATGGTTACATTTACTCAGTTACATGTATTTAGGGTTTCTTTTTGGATTACTTTTACTACATCATACAACAAAATTTACTTTATATTTTTGTCTGTCAATATAACTGAGCTGATGGTGCGATCAATTAATAAATACTCGAGTAGACATTTTTTAAATAAATATTTTACTTTTATTTACTTGGCTAAAAGTATGCTAACAGATTGTTACTCTAGCTTTTGGACAGATTTTGGCTACTCTTCGCGCCTCTGTCCTTATTTAGACGAACACATGTTTTTGTTGTTGAATTTGTTTAGATCAGGATAAGACGTGTTGCTTTTTTGAGATCTTTTAGCTTACATCATATTTTCAGACATGTGCAATTGCAGTTCTTTCGTGATTCTACACATCCAGTTGTGCTAAGGCCTTTTTGCGTCAGTTAATATATAATTTTAATTGGTTAATTTGCAGGATTTTTTTTCCTTTCACCAATTAAAATTGCTTTTCTGCATTCACTAAATGACTAATGCAGAGGAGTAGCAAGAATTTCTTTTGGGCCAAATAAATGAAATTTGTAATCTTCAGTATTCCTTCAACCGTTCTGTATCAATATGTATATCAGAAAACCGTAGAAATAGCTTAGAAGGATCAAGACTATAAAACATAGTAGTTAACATAGTTGCTTAAAAACTGTGAATACTTTTTTAAGGCACTCAATAAAAGGATTTATAAGCACTCACGTATGCTGTTAATTAAAAGAATGCCTTCTTTTCTTTCAGAAACACATCCTATTTGGTGAACCGTGGTACTAATGTTAAGATTTTCTTGCTGAATCTATATTTGGATCATTAATCTTTGACTTGATTGCTCTAAAATGTTCTGCACAGGTTTACAGAAATCAAGGGAGGTCTCACCACAGATCCAGACCTATTGTTCTCTGCAAAAAAAGACCCCTCGGCCTACAAGGAGTGGCTCAACACTCTCCCCCAAAATCCTGATATAATCACATATTCCCTGAGCTCTCTGCACGAACTCCTGCCCGCGAAATCGACAGCTCAGCTGAACCTGCGATCGGCCATCACCCACTACATCCTGGAGAAGGGCCTGCTGGTAAACTGCACCGACCACTGCAGGAAAGACTCACGGGATCAGTGCGTTTGCCAGTGCCAAAACGACCCGGCCGTGAACCAAGACTGCTGCCCAAAGAAAAAAGGCTCGGCTCGGCTGATCGTAACAGTAGAGAAGGCTACAGGTCTGTGGGGAGACTACTATACGGCCACGGATGGCTTTGTGAAAGTCTTTTACGACAAAAAGGAGTTGCGTTCAAACGTCATCAACAACAACAACAACCCACAATGGGGCACGGTGTTCGATCTGGGTCCTGAGGATCTTACCAAAGCCAACAAAGTGAGACTTGAAGTGTGGGATGAGGATCACGGCTGGGACGACAACCTGTTGTTTTCATGCGAGCTGGTTCTGAAGGAGGGCTTTAGGCATGACATCTGTGTCAGTAACCACGGCAATCTGTACTACATGCAGAACGTGACGTGTGCTCCTAGTCTGACGGGTGATTTGTGCTCAGATTATAAAACTACTCCTATGAATCAAAGTCTAAAGAAGCTTTACGTGTCCCGAAATGCCCGAGCGATTCCCAGTGACATGCTGCTTGACATGGGCGTGTTTGTGAACAAATCCTCCAAGTTAAAATTCGAGAGAAACCAGAGTCCTGCTCCTAAGATGCAGTCGTATTATCTTAAATAAGACAAGCGCAAAAGATACATTTACTGGAAACAAAACATCTGGTCCTTAATTCAGTTTTGTCTTATATAAAAAGTTTTAGGGTTAAGGCCAAACTTCAAATGAAAAATGATTAAATTAAATAGGTCCTGATGATTAAAAACACATAAAGTCCAGGTTAACAACTTCTAAAAACATTTTATAAGAAACCACATAACAAATCTACCAGAATTTGTCACTGATACTGTTTTGTTTTTTCTTGTACAAGAGCGACTCTCTCCAATTTACACAATATTCTTAAAACATAAATGCACAAAATTATAAAATTGGTTGTAGTTTTTTGAGATGAAACGTCTCCTCATCTTTTGTTTTTTTGCAGATTATCTGACCCCAAAGACTCTGACTGTGTCAAAGCAATCAAAGCTATCAGTCTGTGTCAGTGTCGTCTTGCACAGAGCAGCTTGCATTCACTCTCCCACCAACAACACATGTTCCCTTTATTTAAACTAGATTTAAACCTAAACAGTCCAATGTGTGGAGGGACCCAGACCTAGGCGTAAGCAAAATGAGCAAATTTTTCCCTTTAAAGTCCTATTAATTAATTAGCCACACAACCAGACACATTAGGAAAAATGTAGGTGGGGTCCGTGATACTGAGGGGCGTGGTCAAACTCAAGGCACTGAGTCAGCGATGCCCCAGGAACCGAAGACCGAAATGGGTTCAGTGTCCTAGAGCAAAGGTGATGCTAGCAGCATCATTGCCAACAGTTCAGCATTAACATATTGATTTAAACTATCTTAAGAAAATCCTGTGATTGAACTCCTGAATCCCTACAGTTGCGCTTTTCCAAGTCAGATGGTTTTAGAACCAGAACTTTGCCAAATATGGCAGAGTTACTGTAAATGAGTCTGCACAAAAGTGTCATGATTTTTACAGTAACATAAAACGTCTGACCCTTGAGGCAAATTTATCCAGCTTTTAAAATTAATTTATGAAGATAAAGTTAACCCAGGATCTCTTACAAGTTAAATTTACTAATTTTGGTCCATTTACTCCTTTTTTTGTGATTGAGTTACTTCATTATAAGATCCTTTTTTATGGTTTTACCTGCTTGACTTTCATCCCTGTTTATAATTAAAAGCATTCTCCATCTTGCATCCTGGTGCCTTTGATCACCCCAGCTTGAGAATATATAAATGTATAAATGTGTTGGAAATCCTTGCATTATTGTTTTGTGCCAGAGTCATATATATAAATGCTGTTTAAAATAGTCTGCTGCTTTTCACATTGTAGGCCAACTGGGTGCTTTTTATCAACATTCACAAGATCTTGTCTGTCTTGGCTATTTTTGTAAATTAGATCCTCCAATGTTTATATAAAAAAAAGATAACCTAAGTTAATATAAACAGAATAAAACATGACATTTTCAAGCAGTGACCTCATATATTAAGGGAGGGAAAGCGTTCTAATACAGCATAACTTGGGACAACATAAAAAAAATAATGGCCATGCTTGTTAAGTCACAAACCAGCTTTGAACTTTTGTTTAGACTAATTTTAGGTCTACTAGCCACACATAGGACCTCAAATATAGCCAGTCTGACAACAGGAAGTAGGTGTAAAAGATGTCAAAAAGCAGCGTACTGTGGCTCAATCTGAAGAGATTCAAGAACAGATTAAAAATTGAATCAGGCTGGAAAGAGTTTGGGACTCCACTAAACTCCAGGGAGAACCATTATCCCCCTCAGGAGGCCAGCCAACCCAAATTACTCCAACTGGAAATCGTCGACCCATCCAAGAGTTCAAAGAAGAGCCCACAAAACCGTCTAAAGCTCTGAAGGACCCACAGGCCTTAGTTAAACTTAGATTTGATGATCTACCACGATTTTGGAAAACACCTTGTGGGCAGACCTGAAACATTTAGGGAATAGTGTGTCCTGTTTCGCGCTCCGTAATGAATTTAAAAAACAAGAACATCTGACAAACAGTCAAAGATAGTGGCTGCAGTGTGATGTTGCTTTACTTCCTTAGAATCTGGGTTAAATTGCAATAGTCTCTTTTTAGAAACCCACAGAAACGATCTGAGCTCCCACAAGTCAGCTGAAGCAACTACATCTCACAGTCAGTCAAGGATGTAACAGAATTAGGTTTGTTTCTGCAGTCGGTCCTTCAGTCGTTAATCCCTCCTTGAAGGATTTCTCCGATGACTTCTGCTCTATGCTCTGCATTACTTTGGAAAAACAAGTGCATTTGGGATAAACAGATCTGGAATGACCAGAAGCTTAACAGCAGTTTCATCTCTTAATAGCTAAAAACGGAGAATTGGGATTTTAAAATCCAGCTGAGATGCCAAAATCTCTTGATTGTGATGTGAAACTATCAGTTACCACAAGTGTTAAATGTTGCCATTTTGGCGATTCAGCTGACTTCTTCAAACAAGCCCAGGTAGATTTACAGCTTTTGCTTTCCTTAATAAAATCAATAATAATCTGAAAACAGATTTTTTTTGTAGGTACTCAGGTTATCATTGTCCTATAATGATACTGTTTAACAATTTGAAACATTCAAATGTGACAACAAGTGGAAGTTATTCCCAAGCAGCTCAGGCTATGAAAGCATTTTAAAATTAAATACATGCAATGTGACATCAAGGTGCCTCTCTACAAAATGAAAAGACAAGACCCAGTACGTCAGGAAATTGCTCCTAAAAACTGCTTTAGGCTTAAATCTAGAATGCTGATCTTGTTTTATTATAACTTTGTTAATTTTGTTGTGATGTTGCTTCTAGGAGATTTCTCATATTTGTATGTAACCACTTTGGCTTGAATTCTATAAAATAAACATAAAAAGAATAAACTATGATTAATATCTTTAATGTTTCACATTTTCTGACTTTTTTGGTGCTTTTTCACTGAATCTTATTTATGTTTAATTATCCTGGAAAGTATTTGTTGATTTGTTGCTTCTCCACCAGACTCGTTCTCATCAAACATGACTGCATCCCTGCACCATTTCAGGGAAACGATATGCATTTTGCTCTCTGGTTTCTCTCTGACTGATAAAACGGCCTAGTTTTCCTCTTGTCGTCATCTGTATGAGTTTACCACTCGCCGCTTTGAATTAAAGCATCTGAAACTGCACAACCACGGGTTTTTTTATCCTTCCTGATCTCGACTAAAGACCACTGTCACCTCATCCCCCTCACCACCTCCTGCTCTGCTTGTCTGAACATTAAACACCATTTACCGACATATGTTCGCTCAGTCTCACTCCTGCTGGTGCAACACACAAGAGATTGGTGAGTTCTTGAAGATTTCTTTCAGTTATGTGTTTTACCTTAAGCCAACATCTGTTACCACTTTATATCATTAGTAGGGATAAAATCATACCTGTGTCAAGGTTTTCAGAGCATTTAATGATACTTTCAGTACGCTTTTGTGTTGTGTTAGTTTATCAACCACAGAAACAAAGAAACCGACCTCCTTGTAAAGAAAATCCTGTGAAGTTTTTTTTTTTTTTTTTAAAGACACAATGTCAGTGAATATATGACTAAATGCAAATCTGTGCAACTTCAGATTTACAGTTAGTAAAATAAATAAAATCCTCTTACATTTACAGGCCTGGAAAGAAAGGAATAATTTCAGATCTGGATAAATGTGTAAAAAAGCAAGAAATCTGTATTTAGTTCGAAACCAATCCAAATTCAACCTCTTGGAGGAAAAAGATAACATTATAGAAGACTTAATGCATTTGACAGTATTTTAAAGGTAAACCATTTGTTGTGTTTAGTACCAGCTTGTATAGAAAAAAAGCAAAAATTAACAAGAGTTGGTTTAGTGATTTAATATTCATCGTCAGAAGACAGCATTTATGCAACATATCACTCGAATCGAAGAGGAAGTTTAGGAAAATTGAGGAAATGTGAAGATTTATTTCCAAAGCAGCAGATTGTGGAGATCAGTGGACATCTTGTTGTTTTAACACTATTTTAATATTGAGATATGATGTAGAAAGGTTCATTATAACCATTTAAAGCTTAATATATACAACCTTAAAATGTATAAAATTTAAACCTTACAAAAAGCTGAAAAGGTGCACAAACTGTACATTATTGAAATACTTTACAAAGGCTGGGGCTTTTAATATTAAATGGATCCCATTGCAAAAAATTATGAGTAAATGTGGTACAGAAAAACAAAAATGAGTAAAATTATGTAGTGCCCTATAATAAATAAGATGTCAAGAGGCTGAAACAAATACTAAGGAAGCTTCAGGAACAATCATCCGCTGCCTCCTGCATAGGTCTAATTCTCTACCAAAGTTAAAATTTAGGTGTGGCTGGGATGGAAACTGGCATATTAAAACAACTCTGACAGATCACCAAGGCTATAGTTAACCAAGGTGGTGGCAGAATCATGCCCTGATGCTCTGAATGAGGGTTTTTAAAACTGGAGTTTTAACCTGAAACATTATTAAGATTAAGAAAAAAATGATTTTCAACATCAGTATATGCAGGAATCAATGCAAAATTAATAAAAGATTGAGATAAAGAAGAAAATATTTCAACCAAGTAGGCCAAGAAAAAGAAACACATTCACAAGGTGAAGGATTTGGAGATCTCTGACACGGTGGAGTCGAAAATGTTGCAAAATCATGATAGGAGACAAAATGCTGAAATTAAAATAAACTCTGCTTTGACAAACATTTAGCTCACAGGTGGTTTGCCTATATCAAGATTTAATGTCACTATCTGTGGAAAAAAAATCCTTTGGGTGGCATTTTATCAGGGGTGTCGACATGTTTGAGAGCAAGTACGTATTCTGATAATACTTTAGAGTGGGACATTAAAATATCTGTCCCCACAATAACTTAAATACAGAACAAAATAGGTCATTTATATTGTCCATTTATTTTCTCAACTCAATCAAAATAGCATTTGGACAGAACTCATATCTACTTATTAAACAGGTTTTCAGCTGGTGGAGCAGATCTGTTTCAGCTATGGAAATATGGCAGAGTTACTGTAAATGAGTCTGCACAAAAGTGTCATGATTTTTACAGTAACATAAAAAGTCTGACCCTTGAGGCAAATTTATCCACCTTTTAAAATTAATTTATGAAGATAAAGTTAACCCAGGATCTTTTACTACTTAAATTTACTAATTTTGGTCCATTTACTCCTTTTTTTTGTGATTGAGTTACTTCATTATAAGATCCTTTTTTACGGTTTTACCTGCTTGACTTTCATCCCTGTTTATAATTAAACGCATTCTCCATCTTGCATCCTGGTGCCTGAGATCACCCCAGCTTGAGAATATATAAATGTATAAATGTGTTGGAAATCCTTGCATTATTGTTTTGTACCAGAGTCACATATATAAATGCTGTTTAAAATACTCTGCTGCTTTTCACATTGTAGGCCAACTGGGTGCTTTTTATGAACATTCACAAGATCTTGTCTGTGTTGGCTATTTTTGTCAATTAGATCCTCCAATGTTTATATAAAAAAAAGATAACCTAAGTTAATATAAACAGAATAAAACATGACATTTTCAAGCCATTACCTCATATATTAAGGGAGGGAGATCGTTCTAACACAGTAAAACTTGGGACCACATAAAAAAAATAATGGCCACGATTGGTAAGTCACAAGCCAGCTTTGAACTTTTGTTTATACTAATTTTAGGTCTACCAGCCAAACATAGGCACTCAAATATAGCCAGTCTGACAACAGGAAGTAGGTGGAGCAGTTTTGTGTAAAAACAAAGCCAGAAAAGAAAGGCAACAGCACAAGCGCTTTATGTGATTAAAAGCATGATGTGGAAACGTTAAAAAGCATTAAAAATCAGCATTTTACAGAAGCATCGCATTTCGTTATCAACTTAGCCAAAACAATTAGCGCTCAAAGATGCCTTACCAGCTGGTGCAGAACAAAAAAGGTTTGCTTCCTTTGCAATTGCAGGTGATCTTGCATGTGGTTGCAGAACCCATGGGAAATTGTTTAATACTATGTATACTTCTCAAATGGCTCCACAGTATTACTCAAGTTTTATTGTAAAATTGTCAAATTGCAAAGAAAGCTATTATTACAGCTTACGAACTCATTACACAGGACAAAGGATGTTCAAGGATTCAACCAGACTTTATTGTCATTCATAACACATGTGGTACATGAGGTGGAACGAAATTGTATTCTCACGGTCCAGTTTCACCCAAGAGCTAATATTAAAATAGATAAAATAAAGTAAAAAAAGTAAAGTAAAATAAAATAAAATAGAATGTAATAAACACAAAATATACAGAAAATATACAGAATATAAGGGTGTAGGGGTTTCGGAGTAGCAGCAGCATGAATGGATGAATGAATGAATTCGTAGTGCAAGTTACTATAACCGTTTAAAGTGTCTCAGTCCGTTTAAACTGTCTCAGTGCGGGTATTTGAAGGTGATCAAAATGTATTGTCCATGTAAAATGTCAGTGAGGTGGTTGTTCAGGTGGAGTTCAAAAGTCTCACAGCTTCAGGAATGAAGCTGTTTCTCAGACGGGTTGTTTTACCGGGTCTTAAACATAAAAATATCTGCTCACAGTGCACAGATAAGACACCTGATGATTATCTGCATGCGCTATGGTACTGTGCACAAGTTCAGGCATTCTGGATTGAGGTTTGTCGTCTGGCAGGACGGTTAGGGGGCTGCTCCTGGTACCCTGGGGGCTCTACTCTGCGGTCGCGGGGGGCTCTACCCCGGGCCCCCTCTGCGGTCCTCTGGGCGGGTGCATGGTGCCCCTGCGGTGAGCTGTCTGATCTCTGTGCACCCCTCAGTCCTGTTTAGCTTTACAATATATATAACACCTCAGTTGGTCATCAATAAATGATTAAGATAAGATAAGATAGACTTTAATGATCCCGGAGGAAATTGTTTTGCCAGGGTTACAGAGTATCAATTAACAATTAACACGACACACTCATCTCACATACAACACAGTACAGTACACAATCACCATATAACAATAACCACACTACCATTTATCCCTCCTGCAGATAGAAGAGGAATTGTACAGTTGATTGCCACAGGTAAGAAAGACCTCCTGTGGCGTTCTGTGGTATGGGAATCAAGGGAGGCTCTATAAAGCATCACTTGGAAAAGAAAATCTGTTAAACACAACAATGGCAGCCAGAAACTCATTCTACTAGCCATGATGCTGAACAGGACAAGGGAAGAAAAACAAATAAATAAATAAATAAACGGGTTCTAGGTTGTGATATTATGAAGACATCCTAGTCTCCACTGATGTGTAAACAAATAAAAATATATTGATAACAGCATTTTCATGTCTCCATTGTTTTCTGTGAAAACGTGTGGAAACGGGGGGAAAATAAATCCCATCTTTGCCAAATCATGTAAACTTAAACAGCATGTCAGAGTGATGTCATGATTCAATTTAGAACCTGTTTAACGTTAATTAGAAATGTTTTCTCTCTTTCAGTACCCCTCCCCTGACAGCAGCATGTTCCTGTCAGGCGTTCCAGTCGTTGCCTGCCTTCTTGTCTGCTTCCCGTGGAGCTCGGCTGGAATGTGCACCAACGGGACTCCCAAAGAGTGTCTGGAAGCCGCATTCGCGCCGGGTTCCAACTTGGCCGGCGAAGGCTTCGACATAACCAAGATGGAGCGCAAGTTTGCGTTTGTGCTCAACATGAACCAGTGGAAGCGCAAAGACAAGACCTGTACCCTCTGTGTAAACCCATTTATGGAGGGCAACAAGCAGAAGCTGCCCCTGTCTGTGCTGGACTGGAGGGCAAAACAGTCCTGCAGCGCCAAGGTTTCCTCCAAGCTCCACAAATCCAGCGAGTCTGTGGTTGAATCCTCAACCTCTTCGGTAGAAAACAATTGGAAGACGGAGCTAGACATTGAAGTGAAGGATAAAAAAGGTAACCTAATGCTTGCTGGGACGAAATCTAAGCTGGCAGACTATTCCATGGAAAAATCAAAGAATGACAAGTTTAGCTTCGTCAGTACCAGCATGTCCTGCGAGTACTACAGGTAAGATCATCGATCTATGGTCTTTACTCACCTAATCTGGCACATCTCCAGCTGTCACTGGCAGGTTTCATCCTAGAAATGTCTCTGGTTCATTACAAGGCAAAACAGAGGGACACTGGACAGACACCCATGCACACAATCACTGACATTAGCTTAGAGTACCACAGGTTTGGAGTTTTACAAAACTTCCTGACATGCCAAAAAGGTACAGTAATCCTGTATTGTTGATGTCTCCAGTATTCACATCCAAAAACACTGTATTTAGAGTGCAAGTTGTATTTTTAATGTTGATCTAATAATTGCAAAAGTATTCATGCCTTTGGTATTTTCCATATTTTCTATCATTTCACCCACAAACATTTCTTTGTAATCTTCTGTGAACAAAAGGTGTTATGATGTAAAGTGTAACGAAAGTCACATTTGATTAGTGGTATCAACAACTAAACATAACATAGCAAAAAGATGACCTGCTGTGTGAACACAGCCAGAGAGACCAGAGCCACCAACCTGCATCGCATTGGTTCAGATCATTAATAGAAACTAATTTTGATACCAAGCCTTGTAAACTCACAAAAGTAGTTCTCAGTTGATGCTCTTATTAATTAGACATTGCCAGATATTAGTAATCACCTCTAAAGTCTTATAAATGTGTCCACCACAGTTTAAAGCAACAGCTTGAAACTGGTATTGACACTTTTGTCTTGTTAGTCAACACAACATGTTCCCAGAGGGCTTATGGATAATAAGCATACTACCTGCTAAGAAGTTCTTTGGTAAATGTGGGATGGGTTGTTGTCTTCCTATTGGATTAGTAGTAGTTTTTGACTTTGAGGCCATTTTTGTCTCCTCTATTTTGTTTGATCATGAAATCTTACTTCAACTCATGCAAGAGAGACTTGAAAACTTTCAATCTTGTTCTGGGTTCTTTTACGCCTCATTTTCACTGAGCCGTATGCCGCAGGTTGGATCAATTCGGTATGTCTCTTTTAATGGACTAGAAAAGAGCTACTGGTGTCACATCACACAAACCGTTGATTCGAGGACCGAAAAACGTCACTGTTTGTGACAAATGTGTGATCACTGGGAAGACTTGATTACCAAATCATAGGATCAGACCCACAAAAAAGACAAGAACTCCGGATTTATTGAATATTTAGAAGATAGTTTGATGAAAAAAGATCACTTCACTTAATTTTCAAACAGTATTATTAAACAGCAGCATATCGAGGGTCTAGTCCGATTAGTTTTGTGGTTGGTTCCCTCAGTTGTGTGGGGAATTTCCATTTTTTTAGAGCAAGTTGCAGCGTGTTATACTTACTGTCATTTTCACTTTTTGCCTTCATTTCTGTGGTTGTAGAGTTTCTGGTTTGCATTTATTTGTGTTCACTTGCTGGCCAGTGTAATTTACAATTATAGACATTTTATTTGGTTGCAGATGTTGAAAGATGCATTTTTTTTTGAAATGTGCAATAAAAATTACACATTTTAATTATTTTTGCTAAGTTTTAGTTGTTTTAGATTGAATGCAACAAGCAACATCTTTTGATTTGCTGGAAAAGCAAAGTGCAAACACCTTCATCTAGTACAATATAATCTGATAGTAAATACTGGATAAGCTTACACTTGGTTGAATGGTTTTCGTGCAACATCCCTGCAGCTACCGAGTGTCCACCACTCCCAGGTTGAACAGAGATTTCATCAATACGGTGAAAAAGCTTCCCAAAGCTTACACCCCAGAAAACAAGTCAAGATTTTACAAGCTAATTGATGACTTTGGCACCCATTACATCACCAAGGTGAGCAGAAACAGCAGACATTCCTGAGTTGACCATTACACAAATATTAGTTTAGCTGATGGTATTTAATTGTAGGTGAAGGTTGGAGGACAAGCGAGGTCTGTGACCAGCATCAGGAACTGTGAAGCCAGCCTTCAGGGTCTGAAAACAGACGAGATTCAAATGTGTCTGGAGACCGAAGCGTCTGCAAGCGTCAAAGTTAATATAAAAGCAGAAACAAAGCATTGCCTCGCGATTATAGAGAAAATGGAAAACAAGAAATCCTTCTCTGACATCTTCAGCGACAGGTAAAGACATTTATTGCTGCTCACTGTATTTAATCCTTGGAAAAGTTTTTAAAGGCTCAAATCTTTCTGCTTCCAGGTTCACAGAAATTAAAGGCGGTCTCACCACAGACACAGAACTTCTATTTTCTGCCAACAAAAACCCAGAATCATACAGGGAATGGCTCAGTTCAGTCCCACAAAATCCAGACATCATTTCGTATTCCCTTACATCGCTTCACCATTTGTTTCCTGCAAACACTCCGGTCAGGAAAAACCTGCGCAAAGCCATCAGCCATTACATCCTGGAGAGAGGTCTGTGGAAGAACTGCACTGACCGCTGTCAAGTTGGAATAAAGACCGACTCGAGAGATTCCTGCGTCTGCCAGTGCCACAATGAACCAGCTGTGAACAAAGACTGCTGCCCAGCCCACAAGGGGATGGCGCGTGTAGTCATAACGGTGCAGAGGGCCACAGATCTGTGGGGAGATCACACCACCGAAACGGACGGCTACGTTAAGATGTTTCTCGATAAACAGGAGGTTTACCGTACTAAAATCGTCCAAAACAACAACAACCCTCAATGGAGCAGCATCGTTGACCTGGAAACCATAGACATCTCCAGTGGGAAGGTGTTGCGATTCGAAGTTTGGGATCAGGACAGCAACTGGGACGACGACCTGCTGGGAGTGTGTGAGCGCCGTTTGTCTTCCGGCGTCTTGGTAGACGTTTGCCCTCTCGAACGTGGCCGATTCTACTTCAAATGGGAGGTGAAGTGCATTCCGAGTCTCACCGGAGGTATGTGCACTGACTACAGCCCGTCACCCATTAACCCGAGCCTGAGGACCTTGTATGCATCCCGTCATTCCCATCCGATTCCGAAATCCATCCTGGCTAAGATGGGAGTGTTTGTCCAAGAAGGAAGTGCCCACAGCAACAAGAGTAAGGCTGTCGAAACCCCTGTGTTTGATCCCTTCCAATAGCATAAAAAGCAAATTTAATCACACTTTTAACTCAGCAGGTTGGCTCAATTTAAAACACAATTACTCTCTCAAGAGTCTGAATGCTTCCCTTATCTTTTTCTGCATGTTGGGAAAACCACCAGAACAGCAACAAAATGAAAACAAACACCAATGTTGGTGCTGATATTGCGAAACTCCATCTATGTTACATCGAATCTTGCATCTTGCCAGCATTTAAATGACCGAACCGCACAGCAGTGATGTAACAACCGACCTATGTGTACCTTCACATTAAAGAAAGCTTATTTGGGACACACTTCTTTATACGCAGATTCTACAATCTTACTTTTGCCATTTCTTATCAAAAATAAAAGCATGTTCTCTGAATTGTTTGTGGTGTGTTAAGTTTGATGTGTTTGAACATGTCACATTTTCTTTGAATTTCACCACGTTGCCCAGCATTCACAAGGATGTGGCAATGCTTCCTGTGTGTCCACGAGGTTTCATTATGTCTATTTAGGAGAATATGTTGAAGCATGAGAAGAGATCATAGTGACTCTGAAGTACTTTTGTTTTTATTATAATTCAACCAAAAATCACATGATGATGACAATCATCAGGCACATCTTAAATTTCTTTTAACACAAACACACATTTCTTGCTCTTTGAATGTATTTAAAGTCATCATCTGACATAAACCTTGATAATAAAAAATACAGAAAAGAAGAATGTTACGTACAGCAGGTTATGTAAGGTCAAGACATACACAGATTTTAAAAAAAAAAGTCAAAAAGAAGAAGTAAAACTCTGCATTAATGCATTACATTGGAAATAGTGTAGAGATGATCCAAATGATCTAAAGAGCTCCACATCTCCTCAACCTGGTTAAAGACAGACATTACATAAACATTACAAAAATAAAACATTACATAAATACATTTTTAAAAAGTTATTATAAATGATTGCCTAAATAAAAAGGGGGAAAAATCATCTAGATGTTTGTCTTATTTTAATGAAAAAATTTGAGTCCAGCATGCTCTTATTTTTATTCTTGCTATATCACTGGCTCTGCCGGCTTTGCATATGTAGTAACTCCAACTTTTCCCCTTTTTATTTTTGCAAAGTAGCTAAAGCTCAACAATTTTGCATGTAGCCTTGATTGACCATTTTGGATTTGGACCGTACCAACACAGTAGCGTGTTTAGGTCAACAACAAAAAATGTAGGTCTGGCTGTATCTCCACCAAAAAATGAAGCTCGACGCCAACATTCAGGCTTTTACAGCCTGTCCCGTCTGATGTCCTGCAACTTTTAGATGTATCTATGCTATAACACCAGGGAAATAATCAGGTCATCAACAGGACTCTTGATAATTGGACTGCTACTGAGGAAGTGATTCAGCTTTGTGCTTTTTTTATACCACTAACTAACTCTGACCGGCATCAGACTTCTGTGTTCACGAACCCAAAGCGGACTGCATGTGCAGAAGAAGAATGTAGACGTCACATAGCATAACGCTTAAAAACGTTACAATGGACCCCGCAGTCTGTAGATTGATTTTAAGTTGTTGAGCAATGGCAGTCGACCACATCCTCACAAGATCCTGAAGAAAGCTGAGAAAAAAGAAAGCTAAACTCGGCACAGAGGTCGTCGACTGGAAGACCTCTGCTCTACCAGGACATCCCTGTTATCAGCTCCTCATCACCACAGCACAATGCTTTCTCCACCATGTTTTACATTTGTCGTGGTGTATTGAGGCTGATAAGCAGTATTAATTACATATGCACCTTCCACCGTCTGTCATCTTAGCATTGTGCCGCAAATAATTAAAAAAATGAAAGAAGTGCTTTTCTTCTTTCTACTTTTCTATTAAGTCCAGGTTTTTCCACCAGAGGTGTGGAGCTCTGCAGCTCCTCCTGAATTACTTTTGCCTTCTTTGCTGATTCATTTGTTTCATAAAGTAACCCTTGTTTTGTCATGCTTTGCATGCATGAGGCAGGATCAAAACTGCAAACTGGAGCTTGAGACTCATAATTTATTGATAGAATAAAAAAATAAAAAAACTGAAATCATTTACACTATGAAATGAATATTGTATGTGACAGAAGGGAAGACAAATTTAAGGCAAAACGTCCAAAACACATACAATGAGAACACATACATACAAGAAATTAAAGTTAAAAGAGAAGCAAAACAAACAAGGAGGATGAAAAAACAGAAGCACAAATAAGTCTATGTTAATAGAGATACCCCTATGCGACCTTTATCCAACTTTGTCAAGTCAGTCTGAACGACTCAATTATCAACTTTTCACCCCTTCAAAAAAAATAATTATGCCATCTCCATATGTGCTTCTAAATCAAATATATCTGATAGTTTGCAAAGTATCTGCAGAACAGTCATATCTACATCTTTCATTATTTCTTAAATTCCTTTTATCTTGTTCTGATCTTGTGACAATACGGTCGGCTCACATTACTCAACTTTAAAATCCGTCCTCAGACGGCGGCGTCTGTTGTTACTGCAGTTCCTGCTGCTGTGTGATGTCTACACCTTAAGGTCTTAAATCATTCACACATGCAAAAAAAATCGAATATCAGTAGTTTTTTTTTTTATACAGCTTTCTTCCTGACTTCTGCGATGTGTTCCTGGAGATATCAGGTTAAAAGGGGCTAAATGGCCATAACATTTCATTTTACTTTAAGACTTAATCAAGTAATTAAAGTTTATGATAAGAATTATAAATATTTTGACAACACACTATAATTTTAACCTAATTTACTTCACATTTCAGTGTATTAGTTGCAAAGTTTCATTATACTCACCTTTGTAACCATTACCAAAGCCAGCATTCACACCATCGTATTTGCCGGTCTGCTCCACTGTGAAATTAAAACTGTTCAGTCTTTTTTTTTTTTAGGCAGAAAATATCAAAGATGTAATTTATATTGTACGCTTTTACCATTAAAGTGAGAGTAAAGTATTCTTTGTTTTGCGACTGGTTCAGTTTCAGTGTAGCAGAAACACAAATAAAGAGACACGAGAGGCTCGTAGTGACGCTCCGCTCTCTGACTTTAAAAGTATTACACAACAGCACAGGGCGGCTGAAATCACCAATGAGTGGAGGTTTATCACTAAAAGAGGAAGTCTATGGTTTTCTGACTTACCCAGAGCATCCTGAGCGGCTCCGAGCTGTGTGCCGTAACCTTAACAAGGAAACGTGGCCGACAGTTTAGAGAACAAACAGGAACAAAACAAATGCTGTAACCTGGTGAAATTCAGAGTGGCTAATGTGCCTACAGCTTGGAAGCATGAATGTGTTGCACTGTGGATCTGAAATTTGAATTTATCTGCTGAATTTTTGCTACAACAGTGAATGCAGATGCAGCAGCCCCACATTAAGGTGGAAAAAAGAGAGTCTGAAATGCATTCAAATTAATTAAGATGTTATCATGATTGTTTTTTTTTAAATCTTCTGCAATTTGTGCGTTCCAAACTTAGCGGTGATACGTCTGGTTAAAGAAAACCTAACAAACGTCCCACAGTAACGGCTCTGTTTTCCACTGTGCTCAGCTTCTCACACTTATGCTCTCTTCTAGTCACTCTCTCTCACCATATTTGCTGGCAGTTTTGGCGCTTTCAGCAGCAAGGCCGAGGTGCTGAGAAGCATACGGGTAGCCTCCATCACCTTTAAAGAAATGAAACGACAGTTGAGCATAAACAACAGGAAACATGTTGAATAACCTTAATCAAAAGTGGTTTCTTCGTGCTTTTTTTTTTTTTTTTTTTGCTTCTGTGATGAT
>JAVLVB010000145.1:1344074-1491282 GCA_032876305.1 Orestias chungarensis | reverse complement strand
CTCTGTCTGTTCTTTCCGACATGTTTGATTTTCTGAGTCACACTTTCAGAGCAACGATTACTCATCAAGTCACAAGACAACAACGTAGTTTCTGGAGCACACACCATATTTTCCACCAGCTGACTCCAAGCCCGTGTTAAGTCCTCCTGCAATTACATCAAGAAACGTTTAGTGGAAATGTCATTTTTTCTGACCCAGGATGTTTTTCAGCTTTGTTAGGACCCATAAAAATGTGCATTTGTGGGGGATGAGTTGAGGTTGTTCCTGTTTTTTTATTGTGTGTAGCAGTTTGCACACACATTAACGCATTTTTCAAATAATTTTGGTTTGAACAGCTCCAGATTTTTTTAAATGGGGTTGTGTCCAGTATAAATGAGCAGTGAGCATCTTACCTCGATTTGAAATAATTATCTTCGATCTAATTTTTCACTTCCAAGTCAGCTAAACCTTCGCAAAAATCGAATTAATTTGATTTTGCTTCCTTCTACTTTGCCATTAGTGAACACATTATAAATATTAAAATTAAAAAAGGAAACATGAATAAAAGTTTCTTGTACAGCCGAGCGAGCGCCTGGGGGACAAAACTGACTGTGGTGACTGTTTTTTTGCAAACCTGAACATAAATGTCAAAACCAGGGGTTTCAGATAGTTTTGGACGGTGAAAAAATTAAGTGTCACATTTTATCAGAGTGTTTAAATCCTAAAGCGACCAAAACCTCGCACAGGTCAATCTAAACTCTTCTCATTCGCTGTTCCTCGCTGGTGGAACGACCTTACGTGCACTATCAGAGCATCAGATTCTCTTTCCACCTTCAAGAAATCCTTGAAGATCAAGCTCTTCCGAGAGTATCTATTGCCCTGAAAGATCTAAAAGCACTAATTACCCCCCCTGATATTAGTTAGCACTCAGTGTATGGTACTTGGGCCTTCTGTGTTTCAAATGCTGTAAATGACTGTCATCATTAATGTTAAATCCTCTCCTAGCATGTTGCAGGTAAATTGCGTCGTAGTTTAACGTTAAACCCTCCATTTGTAAGTCGCTTTGGATAAAAGTGTTTGCTAAATGCATAAATGTAAATGTAAATCATTGGTGTGAAACAAGCATCATTGTTCTGCAACAGAAAAAGCCAGACATGCTAAATCTGGACGTAAATAATGCCTGAAGCAAGCAGTGCCCAGTTTTGCTTCCCTATTATCGGCTCCTATTGCAGAAAAAAGTTAAAATTGATCCTCACATGATGCCATCCATTGCAAAGCTGTGTGAGTTATACATTTTTCTTATTTGCATGGCGGTCGATTTGGAGTCATTAACCTTTCACACACGAGTGTGAAATGACCATGGATATCGGAATTAAATGTTAATTATGCATCAAGACCTGCTGTGTGAATGTAGTCAATGAGATCAGAGCCATCAGCCAGTTACCACCTGATTCAGATCACTAATAGAAACTAATTTTGATACCAGGCTTAGAAAACTCCATTCTCAGTTGATGACTGCATGAATTATTGAGTATGAGTTTTTGAGACTGGCATCGCCAGATATTAAAGCAACCATCTCTTACGCCTAATAACTCTGTTTACCACAGTTTGCAGAAAAAAGCTGCAACCTGTTTTTTGCAATTACTGGTAATGAGTCATATCGCATCTGTGGAGAAATCAACTGCAGATTGCAAAACTCTTGTTATTCAGCCTCACTGGAGAGTTTCTTATCATTAAAAACCTCCAGTATGGTCAAACCACAGCCCATACAATGTTTTTCAGTCTCAACCAGGCCACTCTTTTTTTTTTTTCATTAAACTCTGGGTTTGGATCAAGGCCTGTACTTTCTGAAAATACCAGAACACTTTCAAATGTATCCATTACAATTTCCGTGAACACCGATCTGTCCTGATAATCCTGTCTCCAACAGACCAGATTGTTCTTCAGCCTCACTGCTAACATTCATATAACATTTTATCATGATGAGAAAATAAAAAACTATTTTGAAGTGTTTCGATCTGTAGTTGTTGATTATTTTAAGTTAAGACCATAGTAAATGTTGGTAAAAATCATCGTAATAGGATAAAGTATTACCTTAAGTTAATACAACACTTCATTTACACGTATCTGTTTATTGGAATTGTTTATTTATCCTCAGAAACACTTAAAATGAAAACCTAACTGGGATCTGACACTAATAAAAAATTCAGCATGGCTACAATAATATATATTTTAATTTAACATCTGATAACTTGAATCTCACAGTTTCCTGGTGCACTACCAACAGTGAACAACTTCTCTCAGTGAACCTACTGAACGTCTAAAATACGTAGAAATACATTGTTGATAGCTTCTTATTAGCCAACGAAGCTAATTCCCTTGGCTAATCCCAACTAGCAAATGCAGCTAGTTGTATGAACAAGTTTTTTTTTTTAGCTGTTATGTTAGATCTGGTTTGGGTCTGGGAATACATTTATCCAAAGTTTCCAGCTGAACAAGCCAACTACTACAAGCATCACATGCTTACCATTTATTTTCTGCTTTTAATGCATGAAAACATTGAAGCCCACCTTAGAATATATAAATGTTGCACACAGTATTAGTTTATAATGACCATGCACGGAAGCCATATTGGGTATTTACACAATGTTTGGTTTTGAATGTTGACCTATGTGTAAGAGTTGATTCATTTTTATGAATCGGAAGTGAGGCTGCAGAAGATTTTGCACTTATATCTTAATCGCATTATGATTGTGTGCAATATTTTTTACCCAACAAGACCATCTGGAGTGCAATACTTATGCGAGTATTGCATCACATTGTCTAGAGTCTTACGACATTACTCAAAATGTTTACAGTGGAAGAATGCTTGTGGCACCGGTGGTGAAAAAAAAAAGGTATAATTATTACAATATCTATATTACTACCATTGCAAAAATAGTTTTTTTTCATGTTTTGACACATTTCGCATTTGAAGTACAATAAAAGTACAGATTTTGTACAAAAACCTCTTTCTACTGCAGGGAAGATTGACTGCCAGTACATATTTTGCACAAACCCATTTGGAACCACAACAGAACAAAATGTGTTGGTTTTAATTCTTAAAATATCTGTTTTGGACTAGTAACAGGTCAGTTCTTACCATAGCCACCCTGGGCCGGTCCGGCAAAGCCTCCTGTACTGAGTGCTGAAACATCAGAGAAAAAAAAGCCTACATGTCAAAAACTGCTCACTCATTAAGCTATCATTAGCAAACCTCTAGCATTATTAGTCTTAACATCTCTATGCAAAGAGGAAATCGGAAACCATCAGACAAACAAGACTGGTCAGCATCTGTGATTAAGACACAATACCAACACCCAGTGGAACTTTTTTAAAGCCGACGTTCATATGTTGCAGGTTAAGCGTCTACTTGTTAGTGTCAGCCCCTGTTGCAGGTTTGCAACAGATTATTGTTACCTTCAATCTTCCCTGCTTTGTTTTCAGCACCATCAGCTAAGTCTGCAGGGTAACCTAGCCCTGAAACATAGCTCTAATTAGCACTAATAACATCTCTGAGGTATTTACTGTTTAACTAAGCCAGGTTTTGCCCCCCCCCAGCTCAAATCTAAATTTACTAACCTGCACCATAACCATCACCGTATCCATTTCCATAACCTGTGGAGAGAGGATGAAGGAAAAATTTTTGCAAAGGCCATGCTGGCATGAGAAAACCTTAATCAGGATCTCTGCCCACAGTCAGAACAAAACCTCAAATGTATTAAAACTACAGTTGGTCATATATCGAGAGAGTTTCAATGCATCTGCAGCGATGTGTTGCAACTCACCGAAGCTGTTAGCACCAAGATATCCCGTCACTCCATCACCATAGCCTGTCAAAACGGATTAAAAACAGAGAGTATGGGATGCAATACGGGAATGTGGTTTTATTTTGGTTGTGGAGGTTTGATAGCAAGTTTTCAAAAATGGAAGGAGCATGCCTTTACTTTCAGAAGCATTAGAGCTCACCACAAAGAAAATCAAACCACAGCAGACAGCTGAAGATGTTTGGTTCATAAGCAAATGATGAGTTTACAATGCAAATCGAGCGTGGCATCATATGTCTCACTGCGAGTCCTCATCTGGTCAAGTGTCCTTTGCTAGAATTTAAATAAACAGGCCAAAGACAAAACCCATCTGACTCTTTTAAACTATAAACTATTACGGATTCATACTGGCTGGTCTCTAAATAAGGGATTTCATGGCTTTCTTAACAGTTTTATGGATTTTTAAATACTTGACTTAAACAAAAAAATACAATGTGTTTATGAAGGTGAAGTGATTGCAAGTAGAACTGGGCAGATTTGAACAGATAAAACCTCAATGAGAAGGAAAAGAGGCTCTAAACAACGTTCTGCTGTGCAAATCTATCGATGACTTTGGATAAATTATCTGTTTTTCATACAGTGCTGTGCAAAAGTTTAATATCACCTAGAATTTTGACATTTTTTTTTTCTTCATTGATCATGCTAATAAATCTTGACTCTGAGAACTTAGCTTTTTATTGCAGATAAGATAATGGTTCCACCTAAATACCCAAAAACCCTGAAGTACAGGAAAAGTCCAGCCAACGACTTTGCAAAATCTTAATATAATCCGATTGATTTTAAAAAGTAATTTTATATTAATTGCTTGTTCTTTAAAGTTTTCAAAATAAAATCAATACAGAATAGCTGAAAGTGTGAAAAAGGGATACCAGAATGATTACACACACTCACCGTTTGATTTCCCTGCAACACCTTGAGGATACGCGCCTTGGCCGAGTGCAGCAGCAGCTTGGATTTGAAATTAAGCATGCAGAAATGTGTAAATATAAGGCAACATCCAAAGTCAAACTCATCTTTAGATCTGTATTAAATAAATGTGTAGACTCACCCCCAAGTTTCCCGGCAGCTCCTCCAAGATAAGCTCCTTGTCCTAAACCTGTGAGCGGAACAAATGAAATATTCATCATTGGTTTCTCCATCTCCTGAACAGGATGGTAACTTCCTGTGCCAGACGTTACCTGCCCCATAGCCGGCAGTGCCCAGGCTGGCTCCGTGATAGTTTCCGGCTCCTCCAATGTAACCTGCAGAAAAAAAGAAAAACAATTATGTTTTACACCTGGAGGGTCTTAAATCTGTTTGAGGTTTCTTTAAAAGGATTAAATGTACACAGAATATATAGAAGAAAACCATAAACTGTGTTGAAACTTAATGTAATTTTTCTCATAGAAACTGTGTAAACGACTCATTGGTGTCCCAAGAATTTTATAAGTACAGTAAAGAGAAACAATAGTAATTTTGTGTAAAAGCAAGCCATAAAAACAATAATTATAATTAATACAACAAACAGCAGTTATTAATATCAAACACAAATAAGTATGGCAACAGCAAAGTCACTTAAAAAATGCCAAAAAAAGCATATTCCGATTTAAATCAGATCCTGTTCTTGAAACTTTGTCTCAAAAAAAAAAAAGACCTATTTTTTAATTAATTTGTGGCAGTCACACATGTATCTGTAGTTAGCATGCAGCTATTTATGTATACAAATGGAGTGCTGAATGTATTGAATGGTAAATAAAGATAAAACTGCAGAATGAAGTCCTAAGTTGTATTCAAAGATAAAAAATAATGTGTTAAAAAAACTTATACGAAACATATTTCCTTGTGTTGATGGCATTTCCAAACTGCTCAACTAGAAGTGTTTGGATATGCCTGACATACAAACTGCTTAATGTTTTAAATTAGTCATTAATGAGCGCTAAAATTAAACATAATACACAGAGAATCTTGTACTGCACACAAATTGACTGAAAGTGTGACTTAATTACAAATATTTACACTTAAACAAAATGAAATATTAATTACACTGTTGTCCATTGAAAAAAATTCTAACATGCGTTTTTGTTGTTATTTTCCCACCATAAAATTAGTGAAATTAGTGAAGTAGTCCTCTAATAAGTCATAATCCACCCTCAGTCATGTTATCACTTCATTGAATCGTTTTCAACTAGATTTCTTACTCCTTAGCAGAATTGATCGAATAAGGTGTCAAACAAAAAAGACAGACTGGTGGCAAATCTGTGGCAAGGCGAAATCCATGGCTAGTCTGAAATTATGATGCTGCAATTTCTTAAGCAGTCACGATCACCGTAAGCCTTTCTGGAGAGAACAAGACTAGAGAGATTAGCTAACACCAGCTTTTTCTAATCAATAGCTGAGATAAAAAAAGGGTGTGCAACATCCAGGTTAGAATCTCCTTAAGGTTTAGAAAATAAATCAAAGTTGCAAAGAATATCCTTTTTTTATATTAAAAGGAAATTAAATTAAAAGCAATTTGCGAAGCAATGAAAAGATGCATCATTAACAGATAATAAAACAAAAACAGATCTTAGGATAGGACCCTGAGGGGCTCCATACTGTGTTGGGGATCCTGCTGAAGAGAAAAGACTACTAATACATAGGAATATTATTGTATACATTTAACATTAGGATCAGCTGAAAAAAGTGAAAGGGTTAATATGATGTATGGAAGCATGAAAATGGTAACACAAAGTCTTTCTCTTACTTGCTGCTTGCGTTTTCCTCTCAGTCTGCCCTGGCATACGAAGAGGTTTAGTCTTTCTGTTTACATTTATGGCTTCAGAAAGACGTCTGCCATCTTCTTGAGCAAAGCCACCAACTTCCTGTTCTTCTCCCGTTAAAGAGATGCCTAAACTCTGGGCCCTACTTTCCCCCGGAGTCACAAGATTGTAGCGCTTGAATCCATCTTTGAGCCCAATTTTGTCTTGAGACTGAGGTGCATATAAAGGATTTAAAGCTGACTGACGCTGCAGGGTGGAGAAAAGATTGCCTCTGACATCTTTACCTTGTGCAAGATGTTTAAACCCAAGGTGTTCACCCATGTTACCCTCTGAGGGATTACTAACCAAAAGCTCAGTCTTTCTACAGTTTTTAGCACCTGGATTTCCTTGAATTGGTGGATCTCTGGGATTGTGAAGTTGAGAACTGTGACTTTTAAGTTCTTGATCAACAGAAAGTTGCCTATTTATACCCGCTCCAGCTAGCGTGCCGTCATGACCTGCAGTTCCCCTTCTTTCCAGACCTTCAGGTTCATATTTTTCCTGACTTTCCAAAGCAGAAACATCGAGAATTTTATCTGGTTTATCAACAGGTAATGCAGGTCTAAGGTTTAATGACTGCATGCTCGGATTGAATCTCTCAACTTCGATTCTTGCATGTATTCTGGGAACGGTCGGACCAAATCCGTCGTTTCTCCTTGATCCAGCACCGAACGATCTTTGTCGTTCTCCGAGCAATTGATCTACAGCTCTGCTTTTTTCTCTTTTGAGATCTTGAGCGGCTCGTGCCAGACTTGCCCCCTCAGGTCCACCCAAGTCTGCTGCAGACACACCTGGCAGAGAAATATCATCATTTCACTTCCTTTTTGGGGTTTGTGAACAGTCAGTGTCTCCTCGAGGGTAGACACACTAAGCGTCCTGGGTATTTGAGCAAAAACGCATTGTTTAGATTATAAAGTACATTAAACCCCTCCAAACAACAATGCAAGAGAGGGTTTAACTAACAGATAAAGGTTTTGATCCTTTGTGGTCTGAATTTAGTCTAGCCCAGTTCTGTTGCCATACTTTGAAACTTGAGAATAAAAATAATAAAGACATCCCATCAGTCAGTGCTTGTCATGACAACACAACCTCCGTCAGTGCCAAGAAAGTTGGAGCCCGAGAAAAAGACAATCTGCGATTGTGTTTAACAGACAATTCGTTTACAAAGTCCTATAAACCACCCAAGCTTTATTTTTTAATTATTTTAATTACATTTGCAAAAAATATTTTATTGGTATTTAGCAAGAATTGTTCACCAATTGCCCAAAATACATCTTTAAACAAACAATCTCTAATTGGATGGATGGATTTCAACAATGGTTTTGAGCAAACTAAAATACTTCTTTTGGTATAAAACCAACACTGTGTTATAATTGTGCTTTTAATAAGCTAAAGTGTGTTTTGATAAAAACTTTCTTTTTTTTTACTTCTTGGATTCTTTTTGCTATAAAAGCTTTTACTTCATATTGCCTTTAAGGTTGAGCCTTAACATTTTGTTGCTGAGCTTTTCATGCACAAAAACAATGACAGACACGCCACCAAGCCTTGTTTTGAACATGCCAAATGCATAGGAGGGAAATGTGAAGGAAAGTTTCAACCAATCACAATGCAATAAAACAACCATGACTTCCTGTTGGTAATGAAACATGGTGCCTTCAGCTAGGCTCATAAAAACAGAAAAGAAAAAGGATTCAATATTTTCCTTCTCTCTTCAATTAGATTTATAACCTCAATGTTTTCATTGTTCTTTGCTGGTTCATATGTTGTCCTCCATTGCTGGACACTGCTGTTGCATTCTCCTGATTTCTTTTTGGATTTACCTAGCTTAACCCTTTTCAGGTTGTGGATTTGTGGATTACAAACTTTGGTTTTTTTAACATCTTTATTTTGCCTCACTTTTGCCTCCATTGTTTTTTTGTAAGACCATAAACCACCCAAGAACAATGAAACTGTCAATTCGGTGTGCTGATGGAAGATTGGAGAAAGAAACCAAATGCAAGATCTTTTCTAATAATAATTTAACCTACAATCATAGGACCATAAAGAAAACCAAAACACAAACAAATTTGTATTTTGAAATTAAGTTTAGTTGCTGCTACAAAAAAAAATTACATAAATCTTAACGTGTTTCCTAAATTAAATTAATTTAATGGATGTTTAGTTTATACAAAAGACAATTACTTTATCAGAAAAACAAGGAAGACAATTATTTTACACAATCAAATATATATATGTTTTCACACTTTGCATGGTTTTGTTACGCTGCAATATACACATACATTCACCAACGCAAACATGCGGGAAAGATACAAACATGGTCCAAAACCAGAAATCAGTGGTCAGGTTATGGTAGTGGTTTCAGTTGGCATGAATCACAGAACCACAACATCTGTAAACGTGTAAGCGAGCACAAAGACAAAGAAATACTGAGACACGCAAAGTAGGTTTTGGTTTCACCAATTTTGTTGGCTCCTTGCAACCCCTGAATAATGTTATACTACAGTTGCATTTGAAATCCAAGCAGATGTGACAGATCTGTGTGTCTTGATTATGCTAATGGAAGCTTTAGTTGCAGAGAACCATTGCAACAGTAAGAACGAGAACAGAATGCTCAGATTTTAGGAAATCAGAGTAAAAGTAGAAGATATTGGAAGTGGTATTTATATGAGAAATTGCAAAAATTACCAAAAAATAAAGACATAAATCAGGAAATAAGAGAATTCCTTGCAGCCAATAGGTGCACAAGATGAGATTAGATGCAAGATTTACTACTAACCTGGTCGTACTCCTTGGTACCCAATCCCTGGATAAGCTCCATATCCTGGCAAACAAGATAAATAGAAATGTTACGTTTAAATCAGAAATGCCATTTCTGTCTGCATCAATGATTAGGAGAAGCTGTCTGCTGCATCGGGTTAACAGTAGTCCACTATAACCAGAGGGCGGCTAAGGAGGAATGCACAATCCTATGTTTACTGTCATTTATGTAAAACTATATGGAAGAAGCAACAAATTTATTTACCTGGAAGTTGGCCGAGGCCTGCACCATAAGCTGCAAAGTCACAAGAAATAAAAAGATATTGTTTTTAAAAGCTGCATGGGGATAACAAATTTTTTATTAAAACATTCTAGGTGGAGTTTTTATGTCTCTGTAGGTCTCACCACGTTTTCCTCCTTGGCCCAGACCCAGTCCGAGACCATTTGTTAGTCCGGGTCCAAGTCCCATACCTGTTCCCAAACTGGCGCCTGTAATCACACGAATGGGACATAAATAGAGACAAAAGTGAAAGCCGTTAAAAGGATAAAGGGCCTCCAAAGCCTGTTCACCCACCATAGCCTCCTTGGTTCCCATATCCACCTTGCTTCAGGCCTCCTCTTCCTCCCAACCCAAGAGATCTGTAGCCTCCTGGAGAACAGTTGAGAATAAAATGTGTGACTAGTGTTTAGATCCGCTGATTTAATAATTTGTCCCAAAGAGGTAAAATTAAAATTCTAACATTATTTTCTGTTTAAAATTTATTATTTTGAGTTTTCTTTTTATATGCAAATGCTTTAAATGTTGATTAAAAATAGTTTAAATTACCAACACCAAGGTGAGCCCCAGGATACCGTCCAACTGAGACGAATACATAAAATAATCATTTCATTAATACACATGACTGTTTTAATAAGTATTAGTTAACATAAAATTGTTAACTAATCAATAACGTACTCCCAGTCTTCATTGCTTTTGTGCCATATCTGCTTCCTACTGCTCCAAGGGCTCCAGTAGCTGAAATGAAAATGAGACTAACTTTAATTTAGTTTTTTTCTTGTTTTATTTCTTTTTTGCAAACAATTTGTTTTTGTTTCCATGTGCAAAAATACATCTGCCTTAATGGGTACTGAAAAAACAAAATGCTGCAGTTCTCATCCTTTATCAGTAGATGGCAATATTGTTGATATCAACAACACCGAAATGTGTTTTTTGTTTTGTTTAGTTTATATATATATATATATATATATATATATATATATATATATATATATATGTATATATGTATATGAATATATATGTATGTATATATATACTTCATCCAGATTTATTCATTTATTGCTGAAAAAAAACAGAAATCCACTAAACACATTTATTTAAGAAACATCATGTTTTTTACAGTGCAATGTTTAGCATTATTGCTTTTCTGCTTCAAATAAGGAATATTGAATCATGTTTATAATACTTATTTTTAAACACATGATAGGAGAAAATCAAAGACTGACCTCCAGGTGTTAGTCCAATACCAACACCTGAAACAGAAATGCACATTTAAATTAGGGAAAAGCCAACTACAAATTTCTGTGTTTGTCATTTTATCATATAAGAGAAAAAAAAGAGATAGAAATGTTGTACCTCGGGCTGGCAATGCTCTTCCATATGCAACATTTTGAGGCCTTACTCCTGCAATATTGAGAACGTATGAACACATTATAACAGTCAAAACTTTCCAAGTGTCCTATTAGATTACAACAAAAAATAACTAAGAGTCTCTGGCAATAAATGTGAATCATATGCATATAATTGTTGAAAGTCTGCATGTAACTGCTGCACTTACTTGACAAATTAAGTGAAATGTGTGAAAATAAAGGCAGGGTTTCAATGGATGCTATTCAGGGATGGAGGCGGAGGATAAAAGGCAGCGACTCAGTGGAGCCATGAAGTTTTTATCACAATCTGTTGTCAGATTTTTCCTGCTTCTGTCACATTTTCATCGCATCCTTTGATTTGATGAAAACTGACAACATAAACCACACGTTCAGTCCTTTGCTTTTTTTTTGTTTGACTCTTTAGTCTCACAGACATGATATTTAACATGTAGGTGAGACTCAGTCACGGAAGATGCAAAATCATTAATCAAAGCTTTACTGATATTGCAGTTTTTTTTAAATTACGTTTTTTTTCTGTTAAATATTTATTTTTGTTGTTACTTATGTTGCATCATTTAAATCCAGACACTTGACATTATTTGACTGAGCAACAAGAAAACAACATAAAAACAGTTTCTTCTTTTTTTTATCCATCTTATTCATAAAAATAACACAGCATCAAAAATAATAGGGATATGGTCTGTAATTATTTAAAATCTTTCAATCTAACTGATTTCCTAAGTTTCGTTGTAAAGCTGTGTTTCTTACCTCCTTGCAGAGTTTGCTGAGCCAGCCAGAGAACCAAGGAAGTCTGCAGCAGAGCTCGGAGCAGCATGATGGAGCCGACTGGGTTAAAGAGAACTGAAGGAGACAAGGAGGAACAGACAAGATAGATGGAGCCTAAAGCCTCGCCTCCTCTCACTGGTGATATATATATTTGCTGTTCTTTTTTTCTTTTTTCTTTTTACTCTAATACACCGACGCCCCTGACTGGATCGTATGGAAGACCCGGAAGAACATATGTACAGACGTGGCGTTTTCATCTACCATAATTTATGTATACGTTTCCTTAATTGTTCCTGTTTTCTTGTTTTTTCTAGAGTTTACGTGACTTTATTGAATTGGTTTAATGCTTTTACGTACATGTTATTGTGCAGCCTTTGCCTAAAGAAACAGAACCGTTGGATGGCAAAAGAAGAAGAATGCATTAAATTTAGGTAGAAAACATTAAAAACAATAAGACCTGCCAGAGGATGTAAATCCAAAGTGTAGTCTGGGGGCCATTCGTGGCCCTTGGAATATTTTTGTGCAGCCTCTACAGGTGGCAAACATTTGCCGTTTACCTAGTTTTCGTTGATCTTGGTGACCTGTTAGCATGAAAAGATAAATGAGACTGTCTTTACTACGGGGTGGGGGGAGACACTAAGGGGGGAAACCAAAAGAAAATAAAAAAAGATTTATACAAGAGTCGTGATTTTCATCTACTCCAATTCAGAATCAATTTAAAAAATAAAACAAATCCACAGACGATCAAAGTGATAAATACAAAAGAATGAAGACATGAGAAACGATCCCATGTTCAGCCTGTTCCATCTTTACCGCTTCGGAAATCATTTAAAGTGTGTTTATTTTAAGCAAGAACTTGTGATCTTTTGATTTCCTAATAAGGTTCCCCCACCTAAAAATGTAAGCAGAAATTATGTTTCAAATAATTTTATTTCTAAATTTTATTTTGAAAGATTTTTTTCCCTGCTTTTGTTGCTGTTCATTAGAAGTGAACAAGTTGTCTCTGTAGAAGACAAAACTAAACCCCAATTTTTATTCAAATTTAATTCTTAACCAGATTTTTTACAGATTACTTTAAAATCAAAAAACTTAAATCTGAGCTGGACATAAAACTTGTGTTTTCACAGGTTGGAGCATCAGACAAAAGTGATATAAAGAGCCTTTATGGTCCTCTTTATGTTAAACTGTGGTAGGTCCTCAATGTAAAGTTTATGTCTTAAGCCAGAGCACAGCAGCACTGAATGCAAACTATAGAACCACATATTATGATTTACCGCTTAAAGAAGACAGTTGTTGTCATGCAGCCTCAGGAAAACGTTAGTCAGTCTTGCGGACCACCAGATCGTCTTCCATGGTGGTACCGAGCACAAGACAATAACAAAACTACCGTCTGAGTCACGGCTCCATCATCCATGATTCACCTCTAAACTTTTGTCTGTCTGCGCTCTTCTCAGCTATAAGAGGTGGGTCAGCTTTTCAGGAGATGTCAGAGCTTTAAGATGAGAAATAAAAAAGATGTTCAGGTCGATTCTGCTGGTTAATTTGAAGACATATCAGGTCCTGGAATGAACTGATAACATTAAGCTTTTAAACGTAACATGCCTCGTTTATTTATGAATAAAACCATCTGAAAAAATGTGTTCTGGAGAAGCTGAGGTGAGACTAATGTTTGTTGAGGACTACTGTACTGGTTTTGAAGCATGGTAGTAGCAGCTTCGTGTTTTAGTGGCACATGAATAGAATGATGAAGAACAACTAGCTCCTCAAAATTCTTCATCTTCAATTTAAATCAACATAGAAACTTAAGACATGGTTGAGTTCTCCATCAGGAACTTGATCTCAAAAACCCTAAAACTGGTTTTGGCTAAATCATGCTCATGTTGGAGTCCCAAAGCCAAAATCTTTACCCTACTGACACTAAATCTATTCATAAAGATCAAAATCATAGAAGTTATTTCCAACCGGGAATATACAATAAAACTTTTTAAGGACAACATGCTAGCATTTTCTTAAGTACATCTACGTTTAGTTTCAACTAGGGGTGTCCCCATATCAGCAAAAAATATATATGTATATATAGCATGTATATATAAAAGTATGAATGATTCATGCAGATATCGATACATACGATACCAAGATTGTGTGAATATCAGTATCATATCAGAAGGGAAAAAGTTGTTTCTGGACACCCCTAATTTTAACCCTTTACTTGGAGAAAATCCAAAACAAATCAAGTTTTTGTATGCAAATTATTACATTTGCTTAGTAAGGTTATAAGCAAAGCATAATGTGTACATTTCTAGTAACTGGGAAAGGGTGTAATTTCCTGACTGGAATTGTGTTTACAGCCAACAAAGAATAGGACTCATAGTTTTAATAATGATTTTAATCTGTATGGTATTAAAATAAACTTATACTTATTCCTTCCTGAAGACTCAATGTTATTACATAAAATATATATATCAAACCAGTTATTTATTTTATTGCAGCTCTTGTTAGCAATAATCTTAAAGGTGCGTTCCTTTTATAGTCAGAAACTGAAAAGAAATTAACAAGGACAAACCAGGAAGTCAGAAATTTGGAGGTTTCTTGACGGCCCCGGGTTTAAAATCTAACATGGTATAAAATAAAACTGGCAAAAATCTCACAATATCCTGCTGGTTTTCCAATTTATAGTCCTAACAATGATGACTACATCTCAGCTGAATTTGTTTTATGTGAAAACAAATAGGCAAAATGATGATGCAGGAGGATTTAAAAATAGCATTGTGTTGTACCTTTCATTGAAGCAGAGCTTGGTAGCATAAGATATTCAGTTAAGGGTAAAAAACTTGTAACTTGTAAAAAGGCTGAGAAAGTACTGAGAAAGTTAGATCGGACATTTTAGCAATGACTAATTTGAAATTGGCAGTCAAAATGTGGAAACTCTGCTATTTTAAAGACATTTTGAACATAAAACCTATCAAACTCCTAATTACAATAGGAGACGCATGTTGAGACAGGTTAAAGGGCTTTCAACGACAAGAAAAAGATTTTAACTATGTATTCAATTAATCTCTGAATAACTCAGAATGACTCAGATGATGGAAAATAAACATAACAAACTAAAAGTTTTCACTTTAACATAAGCAGCAGGTTTGTGTCCGTCTTTGGCGGGTTTTTAGTTTAAACATGCTTGTTTAGTTATTAGAGAAGTTATTAGAATATTCTGAAATATTACGCAGAAGTAGCAATACTTCCTAATAATACTAATCAAGGTAAAGTTAAAAGACGTGTAGTAAAAAAACCTCAAAGTATTGCTTTTAATCTAAGAAGTTAGCCAAGTAAATTAAACAAACTAGTTTCTACACATCTCTGATATTAAAGCACACACATTTCTACAAGTCACTCAACAGCACTTAGCTTTAATGGAAGATTTCCATTTGCAAGGGCTGGAAATCGGAATTTTACCCCAAACAAACCACACACTGTAAAACCCGGTGAAGTGTCATGAAGCCCGCTCGCCATGTCAGACTGTAAGTAAACACCGAGACGATGATCGACACTTCTCTCGCTCCGTCCTGCCTCCTGTGATGGACGTCGTGTGGAAGTTTCCACTGCTGAGGAACACAGCCCACCACCCTCATCATCCTGTCGGGATGTTATTGACGGTGAAATCTGTGAGGTTTGCTCAAGAGTCTGCACGCCAGAATGACCTCATCTAAGGTCACAAAGACTCCTCTAAAGAGGTCCAGACAAATTAAGTAAAGTGATCAAACCAAGTTAGAATCAGTTCAGGTGTGACGCATTGTTTTATGCATCTCATTTTTAGCATCATCTCATGTTTTCTACAAGCATAGAAACATTTTACATCTCGCCAACAGGACAGTGGTTAGTCTTCTGCTTTATTATTCTAAAAAGTTTTGCTAAAATCTTTGACTATTCCTGTTCGTTCTCTCTCTAGAGCAATTTTAATCTCATCAGCAAAGATGTAGGTCAGTAGACTAGGCTGTGGAAGGAGGCTTATTTCATTTCATTTTTCTTATTTGGCAGACAATTCACAACACCGGTCCCTGGTTGGGCCTTTCTATAGATTAAAAATGTAATCAATCAAAATAAAAGGAAACATTTATATTTTCATTCCTACGTATTAATATAAAAAACCTTACACATCCTTACTGTCTTACAACCTCCGAATTCAAATAAACATCCACAGGTATACAGGTATCGTACAGAAAACTATAAGTATGATGCTAGCTCACAAATACGTACGCTCCCACTCAAACTTTGTTATACACTACTCACAAAAAGTTAGGGATATTTCACTTTGGGGTGAAATTTGTGGAAAATGTAAAAAGTTCCCGCTACAGTGATATCATATCAGGAAAGTAGGACATTTAAGTAGAAGGAGGCACTGGTGATTTCCTCATCTCAAACAATTTGTTGAAACAATAGTTAACAACAATGGTGTGTACACCACAACAAAAAATGTCAACGTCTCAATAACTGGTCATGTGTCCTTGAGCATCAATTACAGCTTGACCACGACGTCTCATGCTGTTCACAAGGCGAGTTATTGTCTGCTGAGGCAGGGCATCCCACTCGTCTTGAAGGGCAGCCCTCAGGTCTTTGAGGTTTTGGGGTGCAGAGTTTCAAGCCTCTACACGGCGACTAAGTTGATCCCACAGGTTTTCAATGGGATTCAGCTCTGGAGAAAGTGCAGGCCGCTCCATTTGAGGTGCACCAGTCTCCAACAGCCGTTCCCTGATGATGCGACCCCGATGAGCTGGAGCATTGTCGTCCATGAAGATGAAATTAGGCCTGTGTTGTTCATGTAGGGGCACAATCACTGGATTAATGATGTTATTCAGGTAGTATGGGCTTGTCACTTTACCATTCACAAAATGTAGGGCAGTTCTATACAGACTGGACACACCAAAAGCTCGTCTGGTAACAACAGTGGCTGATGCATAGCGCTCTCCTTGACGTCTCCAACATCGTTGGCGGCCATGATTTCTGCTCAACGTGAATTGACTTTCGTCAGAGAACAGCACTGATGCCCACTGGTCCCTCGTCCAGCGTAAATGCTCCCTGGTCCATGCAAGATGATGACGCCTGTGCCTGCTGGTGTGGTCAGGTACCCTTGCAGGAACCAGACCACGCTGATGTAAATGGTTTTGAATGGTCTGACGTGACACTTGGGTGACTCTCACCTCCCTTAAACGTCCCTGGAGTTGAGTGGCATTCATCATCCGGTTTCTCAGTACATTGTTCACAATGTAGCGGTCATCAGCACGGGATGTGGCCAAAGGAAGTCCACTTCTACGCCTTTCTGTAACTCTACCAGTCTCTTGGTATCCCTGTTGCAACCTGCTGATGACACTCTGAGCTCAGTGGCCACGTCCGTCTGAGAACGTCCTGTTTGAAGCATTGCAATCGCCAGGTACTGTTGATCCATTGTTAGGTGTCGTCTTGGTCTCATGATGTCACCATGTGAACAGCCTGATGAGGACGACTGTTTAAACACCAGCTGTAATTGAACCAGGACATTTATTGGTCGCTTCAAGGATCAAACACCTGTTGTGACTTTTGCCATTAAGCTCCTCGTTAGAGAACAGCAACATGTGCAAAAAGTACTGAAACATTTAACAGTTGGACAGGTGCATTCAAAAGCTTAGAGAAGGTCACATTAAGTTCACCTGTTAAGGTTTGAATGCATTTTGGGCTCATCCTGAAATTCAAACCGACAGCCAAATATCCCTACCTTTTTGTGAGTAGGGTTTTTGTTGTTGATATGGGACCAAAGTGAGGACACAAACTGAAAGGTTTAATAAAAATAGAAAAAACTTACAGGAGATCTCAGGAGTAGAGCCACAGGAACCAGAGAGACCAATCAGAGGTGAATGTAGGCAGCTAGGAAAAGAGCAAGCAGACACAAATAAACTACTAGGAGAGCTGGGAGGGCAAGCAGAATGTCCAACTGAGGCCTTGTCCACACGTAGCCAGGTTATCTGGTAAACAAATATTTTATAATGAGTATTGGTCGTCCATTCACTCAAAAATTTACAAAAACTGTGACCAAAGTAAATGGGAAACCTCCATATTTGCGTTGCAGGTTTACATTAGAAACCGAGTTTTTGGGAAGGAATAAATCTAAAATGACAAGAAAAAAAACAATAAATGATCAAAAACAAAAGCACAATTAAAAGTAAAAGGTTTGGTGTTTTTGTGTTGATCTAGTTAGTTTTATTTTGCATTACTTATATTTAAAGTTCAAGGACACTGGGAAGGTTCTATGGGCCTTCAGAGGAATGACAGGCCCCCAGCATGACTGATACTCCACCGTACTTAGGAGTGAGCATGAGATGCTCCCCCACATATTCCAACTCGGTTTTATGCCAGATTAACCTATTAGAAAACAATGTTTTGTTCTATGCTTTGCTTCTTATTAAGAGTCCAGGCATTTTGCTGTTGAAGTTTTAAAGGATTCGATCTTACTTGATTCTATCACACTAAGAAGTCAAGCTTGATGGCAGAAATCCCAATTGGAGCACTAAAAGAAATCCGAATTACCTGGATTTGCATAAGAATGAAGCTGAAATGTTTGTTGCAGAAAAGCCTGATTTTAGTTTCATCTGACTTGATTAAAGTCCCCAAAATCTTTGGCAAACTAAGTACGTTTATTTTTTTGATGGCAGAACGGAAAAACTTTTATAATACTTTGCTTTTTAAAAGATATTTAAAAAGACATTTATGCTGCAACAAAACTTTCAAGTGACCTTTAGTGTCTAACTTAAGCAAAAAAAAAAACTGTACTTAAAGAAAAGTTTTTTTCATTACTACTTATACATTCACTTTCAGCATCTGCCTGAAACATCTTAAGACCGACAAACATCAGAGAAACTGTTGCCATGGGGACTGTGAACTCAATAAACAGCCCGGATCTGAGACGCTCTGGAGCGATGGGATATCAAAAGAGTCCCGGCTTTATGAGGGAGAGTCTGACGCTGACAGAGAAGCCCTTCACCTTGGTCCAACATCACACTCACTTACTGCCTCGCATACAATCAACAATTTTTCTGTCTCTCATGAAATAGGTGGGGGTTTAGAGCGAAACCAACTCCAGCCGGGTTTTATTTGCACAGCAATATAAGAGAGATGGATGTAATTGTTCACACACTGCAGAACCAAATCCATCATTTCTTAAATTTGCAGAACCGTCTGTACTGTAAGTTTGTCGTGTTCAATGCCAGGCTTCCTTCTGTTTGTGCTTTAGCGCTCCACACCCACTGGTGGAAAAGCTTCTCCTTCAGTTCAAACAGAAAACATGGCAGAATGTGTTATTTTGTTCATGGCGCTCAAGCTTGGTGCAACAAAAAAGCTGTTCGCAAAGAGGAAGGGTGTAAATAGTGGCTGGAGAGACTTCGCTTTTAGGGAGTTAGATTCAGTGAAAAAGGTGAAAGAAAGTCTGGAGACACAAAGGATGTCTCCTAATTCATTGGCTCTACCATCCAAATGCTTCATTCTAAGTCTTAGATTCTCCTGCTACATATTTAGGCTGCTAAGGAGATGATTGTGGACTTCAGAAGGGGCAAGCATGCCCACCTCCCCCTGCACATGGGAGGATCTGCGGTGGAAGTGGTCAACAGCTACAGGTACTTGGGTGTACACCTGAGTAACAACCTCACCTGGAGCAAAAACACTTCCATTCTAGTCAGGAAGGCGCAACGGCGGCTCTACTTCCTCAGGAATATCACACTTTAAAATGTCACTTAATATGTCACTTGCACTCCGAATTTTCATTGCTGCTATGTCCGAAGTCCCATATTGTAGATTCTGTGTCCATATTGTAGACTCTGTGTAGTTAAATCCTATTTCTCGTATAGTTCTTTATATTTTATTATATTATTTTCACTCCGAATTTTCAGTGCTGCTATGTCCGAAGTCCCATATTGTAGATTCTGTGTCCATATTGTAGATTCTGTGTAGTCAAATCCTATTCTCGCATAGTTCTTATATTTTATTATATTATTTAAAATTGCTGTCAGGGTGTAAACTGGACCGGGGGATTAGAATTTCGTCCCACCTCATGAACCACATGTGATGTGATGACAAATAAAAATTCCTTGATTCCTTGATATTTAGGCTGCTGGAGAACAATCTGACCACTTTCCCTCAGTCTGTTACTTTTTCCTGCTACAGTTTTCTTCCATTAAATTTACGTTGTTAGCATTAGGTTTTCTCTCAGTTTTTTTCTCTCCATAAAAGCTACTCCTGGTCTTCCAATACATGAGACGTAATTTGAATATTAAACCTAACTTAATGCATGTTTTTTTACAACAATAATAAATAATAATACATCTGGACATCCTGCTTCCTTCCACAAAACAACAATCTGGACTCTTGCAAACCCAAAAAAAGGTAACGCCTGTCAAGTTAAGCTCTGAAAACAAGGTCCCAAGGAATTGGAGCATGTTCCGTCGTTTCAGCTGGTCTCTGTTGATGCAACCATAGGCACATTTGAACAAGAAGGAACATTTCTTGCAGAATTTAGATGTACTTTTTAGATAAAATTAGAAGAAATGATGAGCATAGCATAAAACCGCTTTACCAGAAGCAACACATGCAAACCTGTGTGATTTAGTAAGCCTGTCTTCAAACTGAGACGGCAATTCACCTCTGTTTGGAAAAAGAAAAAAAGATTCAGACAGGCGGGTGTACGACTGTCTGACTTCACTGCTGGCTCCCGTTTCAGTTTGACCTTCTGCCAGGAGCTGTCCAGACAGAAGTAAATAGAATAAAAAAGTGGGGAGAAAACTGTAAATATACACTAAAGAGATGGGTGGAGGGAAGATAAAAAAACGACCTAAAAAAAATATTACAGATATTAAACTCTAGAAAGATGAGAAGGATAGATAGAGCTGCCACCGTTTTAGTATATATTGACTAGAGTAACAAAAATAAACTTAGGGTTGCTGTGGTTTGTCTAAATGAGAAATCAGAGTTTGCTCTTTAAGGCGACGTTTCTGTCAGCAGGTAGATTTAGCACCACATAGGCTTATCTTGATGCTGAGATCAAAGTTTTTGAATTCTAATAATAAACTTCTTATTTTGATTCCGCAGTATATGTGGGTAAAGGCATTAATTCCCAGGTGATAATATTCACATTTCTAAAGTAACCATTATTTAGGGGATTGAGGTTTTGCTTCAACGCTCTTTTTAGTTTTATTTTATATTGTAGAGTATCGTTGTTCTTGTTTAAGTAAAATATGTGAATACACACTGCAAATATCTTAATGGAAAGGAGAATAGGCTGGTTTTAACTCTTGTTTGAACACAATCTTTGTTGTACCAATGTTATTATCTATCTGTTCAGCTTTTTGTGTCATTTGGAGATATGGTTTCCTTTAATTGTCTTTAACAAACTATGACAAAATAAATACACACATACACATACATACATACGTTTTTTTAAGCATTAACCTTTGCTTAGATGTCGAGTCAATGAATCCTACATTGTGATAATATGTAGTTCCAAGCTGGTGTTTGTTTGCTTTCTGCATTTTCCCTAGATAGTATAGTAAATGTTAGTTTCATAAGTTTCTCATTGAAAAGTGTTTTTGTCTACATTTTAAACTTGTATTGTTATTTGTGTATGATTTTTTTTCAATATAGTGTTTAAAATACCAGAATTTGCACATAAAAAAGTTTTTCCTTCATCTAAAGATATAAGGTGTGACTTTTTTACTATTACTTGATGTCTTGGATGATTTATTTTACTCGAATAACAGTATGTAGAAGTAGTACTGCTTTTACTTGAGTACAAATCCTGGGTACTCTACCCATGTCTGACAATTACATGTGTTCATATTTCTCTGAGCTTCTGGTTCTGGCTCACTCTGCAAACTTTGCCCTCTTGACTGTTTAGAAATGGGTCCATTGAGAGAGGAAAAAAGTTAAACCCAAATAAATATTGAAGCGTTTTTTATTTATAGCAACACTACTCCATCTGGTCAACAGACTGTCTCTTTTTTTCCTCTATTTGTGGTTTTGACTTTTTCATTTGTGTGTTAAATGAATTGTCGGAGAGAAACATCAGATGATCTTCACTCCAACCGGGACTTGTCAGAGACAGTTTCTCCCCCAGACTGCCTCTCCGTTCAGCACAGAGAACAACTTATACATGGGTGGTTCTTGAGGGGTCAGCTGGGGCCCAAAACCCTGAAGTACTGGTTCTGGCCTCTATACTAAAAATATAACAGTAAATCAGTTTGTTATGTTGAAATTTGCTGGCAAAGAAACCAATAATAATTGGTTTCCCATAAATTAGTTTCTTTGCCAGTCTTCATTCCACTATATTTTCCTTATATTGAAAAAATAATTTTGTTCTGATTTAGGCTTTTCAAATTTAGTTTAGCTGGTTTTGAAGTCTTAATTTGAATACTAATTAAATTTGTTAACACAGTACATACAAAGATGAACTTAAAAGCTGCAATCTGTTGGTTTTCCTTACGTGGGAAACATTTTAAAGCGATTTTTTTGACATGCATGAATGAAACGATTTTCTTGTAAAATGCCTCAAGACAACTTTTTGTACGGTAAATTGCCGCTCTCTGCATAAACTGAATTGGATTTAATCAGTTACAGGTTTTTTCACCCCCACAGTTTTATTTTACAATTAAACAAAAAAATATAGACATTGCACTTTTAGTTGCAGTCGTATTAAGATAGATTAGATAAATTAAGGCGCTGTTGAGATACAAGAAAGAATGGGTCCAGATTCTGAGTGCTAAAGTGATCTAAACTTGCAAAACAGTATCAAAATGTAGATTTGAAGTATCTCACGCTGAGCATGTGATCGAACTTGTCTGTCAGAGATGGTTTTATGGTTTCTCTGTGACATAGAGATCAAACAAGCTGTACAATTTCTACCAACAGAAATTGTTAGCTGTCACCTTTCAACCTAAAAAAAGCAACATTAAAACAGTTTTAAGCCAAATGTTGCAGAATTAAACAAGTTTTACAACAAAATATCACAATTTTCACAGTAAAAACACAAATATAAGCACCATTAAGGCAAGTATATTTAGTGTATCTGCACAATTTAGGTTTTGTTACACGTACACATTTTAAACAATGAAATATGTATAATGTTTTTGTTATTTTTGTTTTATACAATATTCCCTGTCCCAACCTGGTCAGTTTGGTCCAGGGCTGCCAGGGATCTAGCAGCCACAGGTCTAACCTGTAAAACAAAATTTCTGTTTTGTTTCTGCTTCATGTTTGTTTGCTGTGGGTGCTTTAAAACCAAAGTCAGATTCCGTTATCTTTGCACAGTCTCAGCCAATAATGCAGAGTCTACTTCACTTTGAATTAAATTTAAAAAAAGAATAATCACGGACCAGTTAGAGGAGGAACTACACGATGTATTTGAACCTTTGACCTACAATCTTCCCTTTTAGTAAAGAACCCTGTGCAGTGATTAATCCCCCTCACAGCTGTTCATATCAAACCAAAATTATAAGTTAACTTCCTGCCAGTGTCTCCTGTAATATAAACTCATAGGTTACTCGGCCTAGCTGTATTTGTTGCTTTTTTAAAAGCAGACCCACACCTACAACTCCTTCATACTATGCCGTCACCTATCAGCAACAACTTTGCACTTCGCCAAATATAAACCGGGTTTTTTGGCCCGGAGACAGATTGAAATGGGGAGGAGTCCGACGCGGCTGGTTCAGCTCAGGACAGACTGAAGGACAAACACGCAGAAAGGAGCATTTGTGGGAGCATTAAAGGAGGGGTTAGGAAAACTTTGGGAGCACAATACACATTAAACAGTAAGTATAAACAACTGTGTATGTTTTCACCCTTAGAATGCTCTTTTTTAGGGGACATAACAAATCTTAAATGTTTAAACCAGCCAGAAGGTAGTTATGGTTGGTCTGCCATTAGAGCAAATTGTTGATCTCTGGCTGTCCAAAGTTTCTTACATTACAGTAGATCATTCAGCTGTGTGAAATATATTTCTAAACTGTCGAGGTTTCATTTTAAACATCATAAAATACCCAATATCTTCCATTCGTGCAGATGTCATTGTCTCCAGCTGGTTTGGTTGCTCGCCGGGCGCTCGCTGCTGCGTCACACTCCAGCCACGAAGGAGGAGGTGAGCGTGTCTCTGCTGACCTTTTATAACCAAACACAATAATGAATTAACAACCACAAATAGGCATGAGGGGTTTCGGTCGAACATTAACTAAAAATGGCAGCAAACAAAGAGTCTCAACAATCAAGACCTTACTGAATTATTGATTTGGTCAAATCTCAAACCACTCTGCTGCATTCAAGCATAAAAAAACAATAAACCAACATTAGTCAGACATTTTCGAAAATAGTTTCTGCAGTCCATCTCACAAGGCGTCGATTATGGGCTTGCAGAATCTCAGTAACTCTCTGGTTTTGTCCATCATGGAGATACCAGATGATTTCTCTGTGACAAAAACCCTAAATATCGAGCTAACATGTGGTAACTGTTAGTTTACACTTGAGTTTCTCGAGTTGCTCTATCTGAATGAAGGGAGGAGAGCGCCGACTTGGATTATTTTCGAGAAACACAGCTTGTTACCGGCTGCAGTTAAGGGTAGAAAAAAGAGCAACACTAGATTACAAATCTATGCTGATCCTAAAAGGAATGAGTAACAGCAAGTTTCCTAAAAATGTATTGCAATAAAACTAATACTCAAGTACTAATACTTAAAAAAATAAATTTTCTACGTCTCACTAATGACAATAACATCTGTCGTTTCTGCAGCGAGAACCTGGAAGATCCTGACGATCATTCTGGCCATCCCTGGCGTCGGCGTCTGCATGGCCAACGCCTACATGAAGGCGCAGGCCCACTCCCATGACCAGCCGGAGTTCGTGCCTTACTCACACCTGAGGATCCGCACCAAGGTGAGTCCGCCCCTAGAGAGATTTATGCATTTAAAAACCTGTTTATTTTTTTATTATTTTCTTTAATCGCATCTGTGCTTTTAGAAATTCCCGTGGGGAGATGGAAACCACACTCTGTTTCACAACTCTCACTCCAACGCTCTCCCCGAAGGCTACGAGGGTTCTGATCACTGAGACCATCAAGATACCTGCGCTCTAAATATACCAACCAAAGGGAAAACGGCTTCACTAACATCAATAAAACAATTTATTATGCTGGATTAAATTAAAACCTGCTTATTTCTTTTTTTTGACCCTTTTCAACCCTATGCACAATTTTAAAGCAAATGTGGGACGAAAAAAAAAACTGAAAAAAGAAATCTGGCCAAGTAAGATTTGATTGAAATTTGATAAAAATGTGAGATATTTTAAAAAAATAATTCTTACTGCAGTTGTTGGGATGCACCTCGATTTACGGTACTACTTTGCTTTTGCCGCTCCTCTTTAAACCCCTGTCTTGCCGTTTTTAGCCTTCTTTAGAACAGATCTTCATTTTCTCAAAAGAGGACATAAGGTTTTAGGTCATGTTAAACCACCGCAGGGGTCATGTCCTCAGATTAACTCAAGATGAGCGAGCAGACAACGTCACTTAACCTAAGATTTCCATGGCCAAGAGTCTGGATGAAAACCTTTAATCAGGATTGTCCACCAGTCCTTGAGTGCAGCAATCCTGCAACTTCTGGATGCGTCTCTGCACTAAAACATCTGAAATAAATAGAGGGTTCAGGACCAAGCCAGGTAGTTACTTTAAAGGTATATGAAAGGATCTTTTCAATATAAAAATGTCAATGGAAAAGCCCATAGAAAATGACAGCCAATCAAAAACGACCGGTGGTGAAAAATAACTGGCTGTCAATGCGGAAAGAAAATTTACGCAATGACGTAGATCAATAATGTCTCCACCCACCCGACCCGTACAATGCGCGCAAATCTTTGAATTCACGCATGCGCATATTGTTGTTTAGGAAGTAAAACAGGACGGACAGGACGCATCATTCCCCATAGGAGAGGTTCTACCCGCACGGCAGCGAAAATGGAAGCTCGCAAGGGAAAAAGACGTGCGCGCTCCCGATATCAGGAGGCGTAACTGGAGATGAGGTGGCGCATGCGCAGTGTTGCGAAAATGAGAATGAGCTGAAGACCCTGTTCTATATCGTTAACCGATTAATTCAGGTGTGTTGGCTCAGGGACAGTGGTAAAAAGTTGTAAAACAGCGACACTCCAGGTCTGGAGTCGCAAACCTCTACCTTATTTTACCAAAACGTTGGATCCTCCCAACACGACGGCTGAAAGTTACTTGGATTAGACTAATTTTTATTTTCCAATGAAGTATCAGTAGCTATGTGTACCTACACAAAAACTCCTCAATCTGACTAAAATGTATTCAGATTTTATATTCATTGGAAAAACATGAATTCATCTTACCATAGCACACGTTTCCAAACAAGGTTTGATTCAGAAGCTCTTTTACATGCAGGGTTGTCACGACTTCCCCTTAACCGGTCGCACAAGAAGAAGTTGTTGTACTTTTTGGAGATTTTTGATCAGCTTTAAGGGACCTGCGCCAGATTCAAGAGCATTTAAGGTGACGTTGCTTTTTACAATCAAACTACAGGTTGAATTAATCAACACTTGCTTTACTGCCAGCCATTGGCTACTAAAGGTGGAAATATAACTTGTTGACATAGGGGAGACACACAATCCGGTCAGTTTGCCACAATCAGATTTACATAATCTGTCACGTGCAAAAAGTTCAAATTGTGTCACTTGCATTTGTGGAACTTTAACCGACAGTTTAAACATTCTGAATGGTCACGTCGCATTTTGTGCAACTTGCGTTATTTTTGTGCAACTTGCGTTATTTTTGTGCAACTTGCGTTATTTTTGTGAGACATGCGGTATAACTGTGCAGCGGAAGAAGCCAGTCGCAGTAAAGCTGGACTTAAACGATGGTTGAAGAAAGCAGGGCTGAGTTGAACTTTCTTTTTTCTTAAGATTCCTTCATCTTGTTCTGATCTTGTGACGATACGATCGGCTCTAATCGATCAACAACGTTAAACTTCAGCCACAGACCCTTAAAAAAAACCATCCAACTCAAAGCTCTTAACAAAAAAGAAAAACAAACGACAGCAAACTGATGCGACAGTATTTTTATATGGCACGGCTGAGGGAGATTTAACATTTTCTTTTCATTCAAAAACATCTTTACATACAAAAGAAACCAAATACTGAAAAGAAATATATAAAAATTGAACTGATTTGTCAAACAGACATTCTTCTTTGATTAATACAAAATAACGAAAAACTGCGTTAATAAAGCAAGGTTTGTATTATTTGTTGGGTTTTTTTTTAACCAGTTGCAGTAAAAGTAAGACAGGGACAACATTTCTCTGCCCTCGCTCAGACTAAAGCAGCGGAGACGAGGCTCAGCAGATCCTGTTTCAGAGACTCGCTACAGTCCACTTCTCTGGCGAGTCTGCAAAGGCAATCCGAAGCAACTGAGGACTTAAACGGGCCGGGGCAGTTCTGGAAACCCAGCAACCGAGCAAGGCAGGCCCGTCCCAGAGCAGGATAGCCGTAGCGCTGGGAGAACCAGTACAGCTGTGGGAGCAGGGCCGTCAGATCGATTTCTGAGGGATCCTGATCGGCGTCCTTCGACAGGTTTTTTGGTCGGAACGCTGGCTCCAACTGGACCTCTGGTTCCGAGCCAGAAATGACTTTTTTGATGGTGTTCTTGTCTACACCCCTGTTGAGTCTGGTGATCACTTTCTCTATCGTTCCAGTGAACGAAGTTTCCGTTTTTTTGCCCTGCGCCGTCAGCTCCAGCTCAGACGTGAGGTTGGCCAAGCTGTCCTCTGCTGGGTCAGAACCCCTCTGGACCCTTTCGGCCTTCTCGGCGTTGTCCTTTTTATCCGGTCGATCGGGTCGACCGGCAACGGAGCAGCACAGAAGAAACGACACCAGAATCTTCTCCAACGCTCTCTGGAAGTCACCGATCAAAAATCTACAAGCCCCAATCATCGATTCGCCCAGCGGCGTTTTCTGGAAGCCATCGGGAAGATCCTCTGTCCCGTTTTTGAAGACGGCCAGTCCGTCCAGAACCAGCGAGTCTAACATGTGACAATTGCCTCTTGTTCCTTGTGTGCTCCAGCTTTTGCTTTCTGTGTCCGATCTGAAGCGACATCCATGCAGGTAATGCAGCAGCGGCAGCAACATGGCCACGCTGACGTCTTTGATGCGGATGGCTTCTTCTGCTTTGCTGCGAGCTTCTCCGAACCCGCCTCTCAACAGAGCCCGGAAGTATTCAGACGCGACCTCGTCTGCGCCTTCCAGTCCGGCTAGAGACTCCCTGCTGGCTGGAAGCCGGGTCCCATCATCAAGCAGCAGCGTCAGGTCAAAGTTCGAGCTGGAGTAGGAGCACATGTCTGAGAGGCGGGGCTTCTTCAGCGGCGGCGGCGACGCATCTCCATCAGCCATGTCGGTCGGAGTAGGATTTGCTTCCTTTTCCGCCAGTTTGGTTTCAGCGGTGGCCGTCAACGCAGACAGACATCCAAGCAGCAGCGAGAAATACAGAGCGCCCGGTGGAGAGGTGGCATCTGACCGGGACGAATTAAACGAGTCAGACAGCAGCGTTCCAACCTTGTCTTCGTCGTCATCAAAGTCGCAGTCGAGCGGTTTCAACGCTGCGAGCAGACCGCCGCTGTCCACCAGAAGCTTCCTCAGCAAAGGTCTGTTGCTGTTGGAAGAAGAGAAATTTTACACTTAATTTTCTGAATGGATGGAAAAGGTGGCATTTATATTGGATGTTTAGGCTCTTTTTTTGCTACCAGCTAATAAAAAACTAACATGCAGCAAAGCTAAAAGACAACATTTTGACTAGTAGATCCCACAAACAAACAAGTCGTTGCTTTATTATATTCTGTTAGTTTTAAACAAGACAATATTTGTTTGCAATATTTTAAAAAATTGCTTAAAATTTGAATAATAGATTAGTATATGGATAACAAGACTTTAATGGAGCCAGATGATGTTGCCAGAATTTGATCCAAATTAAAATCACCTTTGTAAAATTTTACAAAGTGTATATTGTTATAAATGTATTTTATTTATTTATATATATATATATATATATATATATATATATATATATATATATAATATATTGTATTGTATTGTATTTTATTTGCTTAATTATCGTTTTAAGTATGTTGTTTGTTCAGCAAATGTTTTACAGTCTGCATGCTCCAGATATTGACTAATACATAAACCCAGGCAGGATTTTCACATTGGATCATAAATATGAATCATCGATATATTAACAGATACACCAATTTTGTCATGTGTGGATTAATTACCATTTTTCACATTGCATATGGACGATTTGGTAAAAAAAAATTGTTAGATATTTTTTCTTTAAAATGAAGTCCTTTTTACATGTTGAACCATATAAAAAGCATGTCAGAAAGTGTTTGTTCGTATTTGTGCTGCCGTCAATTTGCATGGACAAAGGTTTCATGGTGATGATTCAGATGTCGCACGGGAAACATCTCGAGACCAAACATTAGTTCCGTCTAAACAAACATGGGACGACGAGGAATAAGCAAATGCGGCAGTTTGTGGACAACTTTTATCAGAGCTAAAAAAAAAAGAAACGAAGTACTTTTCTCTGTTTTGGATTCCCCTCGCTTTATAGTTCACACAGAAAATACGACATATTAAATATCCCAGATCTGAGGCCAGACCAGTCCAGACGTCTTTCCATGCAGACAGCGAGGGATGTCTCCTAAGATTATCTTTGGAAGATCGGGTCTTAAAATTGGCCGACTGGATAAAGTAAGTTTGTTCATCTCTTCCCTGGATATTCAGTTTGACTAAAAAAAACAAAGCACGAGTGTTGACACGTGAGAAAAATGTATTCAACTTCATCTATTATTGAGGAAGCTTTTAAAACAGCGAAACACAGAAAACGTTGTTAGCAGCATTTACCGAAACATGAGCTACTCACCTGCTGATGAAAGGCAGCGACAGAGAGCAGTTCCTCTTGTCCGACTCGGAGCCTGACAGCATCACATGGGTCAGAACACCAGAACCAAATCCAGACTCACACTGGACCCGCAGATTGTTCAAGAGAGCATCGCCTGCAGAGACGTGAGAGCCACTTCATCGTACTTCACCGATTCATAATGGCATCTTCACAAAGTTTCACGAATCTAATTTTAAACATTTTGAATAAAGCTAATGTATTTCATTCATGATATTTAACTTCCTGTTCAGTTTGTTTATTAAATAAAATGCTTAGATGGTGTCAAGCAAGCCCTTCTTAGTAGAAGACATCTAGCAATGTATTTAAAGGTAATGATTTATAATAATAATAATGAAAAACCTTCACCGTAAAATACTAAAAATAAGCTCCAATAAATGCATCAAAACTATTTAAGTAAAGATAAACCGATATAAAAATTTGGGCGGATGCATTTTTCCATCCTTTCAGAAGAAACGACCCCACCGCCGTCATCCCCTCCCTTTAGTTAAACATCCCACAGTCGTGGCATCAACACCAGTCACATGACCCAAAATAAACCACATGACCAACCACCTCTCTTCCAGAAACAAACAAGGAAATCAATACGAGTTGTTAATATCGACCAAGTTTCCCTTATTTTAAGCATCTTCCTAACTAGGCTTAACTTTTTTTTCTTTTATTGGCTAAAAAATGGTTTAAGTGGGGCTGCCCAATATTTAAATAAAACCTTGATGGGGAACAATTTTGTAAATATTGCAATCATATCAAGTGCGATATTTTTTCCAATACATGTTTCCTGCTCCATGTTAACTTCTGTAGTTTTAGTTCATTTATATTCAGTTTGAGATTTTTACTTCCTAAATGTTGCCAAACTCACAGAAAAATGTATTTTTAAACAATTATTGCCTTTTAAATATCCCTTTGTAATATGAATATTTAAAGCCGAGCTATAGCGAAGATGTTATATTTATGATATCTTGTGTAATCCAATATTAAATCGTTATTTTTCTAATAAATTCCTGAACTTTTTTATATATTTTTTAATTTTATTTAGCTATTTCAATAAAATAGCTAAATATTATCTGATACAAAGCTGATCAGCAGAGTTTCACCATAACGTGGTTAAAAAGTTCCTCCTGCATGTGCTCTTCTTACCCAGCTGTTTTACTTTGGCCCTCACTCGATCCGTCTGCCGTTTCCGCCTCTCCGATCCGTCTTCGGTCGAGCAGAGACGGTGGCGAATGAGCGCCACGGAACCGGTTCGAACCAGAGCCTGCAGGCAGCTGGGGTTGCAGCTAAGGCGGCAGAGCATGCGGAAACACCGGCTGCTGGGGTCAGGGTGCCAGGTGAGGTAGAAGAGCAGGCCAGACATGACGGTGGAGTTCACAAGGGCGGGGCTGGGGTCGCCAGCGTGCGAGAAACGGGACAGCAGCAGGAGGATGGGCGACTCTGGCGTCCAGGGCTCTGGGTGATACGGGTGATGGTAGGTCTTGGTTCTGGCTACAGATGGAGGGCTCTCAAGTTTAGCGAGGGGAGTCGCTGAATGGGAGGATCTCCTCTTCTGTGAGGATAAGAACTTAGACGGAGAGACGGGTGTTTGACACGAGTTACCAGAGGAGGAAGCAGTCGGGGTCCCGCAGGAGGAAGAAGAGGAGACGGGCGACAGAGGCGGAGCTGCCTTCTTAGAAACGGACGGGGTTTTAGGCAAGGGGCTCGATTGCGTGTTGGGGGAAGAGGTTTGAGACGATGAAGATGAGGGATTAAGACTCCCACATTCAGGATCGCCGCACGAGGAATCCAGCAGCTCTCCTTCAGACGATATTAAACCCTCAGAAAGCAACCAAGACCTGCAAAGAGAGTATGTTTAATCTAAACAACCTGGAATATGTATATTAGTCACTTTAAAGGAACAACAGCAGGTAAATGTGAAGGATATTGACATTCAAGACAGTCTGAAGGCCTCTTTTACCAAAATAAAAAATGTGAGTTGTCCCTTCTATATATAAGAATAAATTAGATTCATATCCAATAATTTTTAGAGTGTCATAATTCTGCACCAAAGAAGCCAGACGTGACAAATCTGGACAATTTAGCTTGTTTAATGCCGCTTCCATAAACACTGTGCTGCTGTGTGACGTCAACGTTCTTTATTTATGTATCAGTTGCTTTGAAATCTTAAACCTCTGATATAAAAGTATAATGACAGTCGCGTTTAATTATTAGCTGAAAAGATTTTAAATCAGATTAGAGCATCAAGACCTGCTGCGTGAACGTAGCCCTTGTTTCCCTCATACCTGAGACTTAAGAAGCTGGATGAACCTTGATCCCTCCCAGTTTCCTTCCTTATTCCTTCAGGAGGGGGAAAGTCAAATGACTCCAAACATGAGAACATGCTAGAGGAGATGCTCATGTCCGCCTTATCCGTCGCATGGTCCTCTCCTCTGGCGAGGTTCGCCAGTCGTGCAACGAGAATGGGGACCAACCCCAGCTCCTGCAGCTGTTCCACCGCAGATTCGTCAAAAACAAAGTCCACACAGGCAGAAATGGCGATCCTGGACAGCGGGTGACTCTGGTGATGGGACAGAACCTTCATCAGGACCTCCAGACCGCCGCTTTCTTTCACCTTGGCGCGGTTCACCGCTTCCTTGCAGCATAAGCACAAAGCTTTGAGGAAGACTCCCGACTTCAGCAGGTCCCTTTTCACCTCCTCCGTAAACTTCTGGATTACCCCCAGGGACCCGACCAGGGGCCGCAGGCAGCCTTGAGAGCACAGGTTAGCCAGCGTTTTCAGGGCAAGCTCTTCAAAATGTTCCCCAGACTCCCTGGATGCCATGAGCCCAAGCTGAGTCAGCACGCCAGAACGGGAAACCTCCCTGGCACATTCGAGCCCGCAGCCCCTGGTCAGCTCATGGAGGGTCCTCAGCGCTGCACGCCTCAGTCCGAGGGGGAACTCTGGGGTGATCAGAGGGGCGAGAGCCGATAACGTCCCATGGGTGAGCAACGAGAGGCGGTTTGAGGGTGAGTCTGAGAGGTAGAGGAGCGCCCGAGCAGCTGACTGAGCGCATTCAAGTTTTGGACAAGAGTCTGAGGGCGGAGATACCGAAGGAGACGTCAGAGTGGACGACAGAGAAACGCAAAGGAGGAGGAGAGGAACACCGCCTGGGAAGAAGACAACAGGAGATAAGCGCAAGTTGGAGAGATTAATAAATGTTAATTTGGGGATCCTGGTGTAGATCAGACAGAATGCCAGAAAGAAAACATTCAATTTTTATTGGTTTAAGTTTTTTGAGAACAAAAACTTAAACATTCTAAATGATCTTTACTTTTTTCAATGAAACATTCAACAAGCTTGTCAGACCACATTTTACTGCAGTTAAAGCCACAAAAGACTTTAGAGATGTTTCTCTAACACATTTGAACAAAAACTGTTCAAACTGATGTCTAAGGCAGGAATTTAAACCACCAAACTGTAACTCTAGATGTTAACCCAGTCAAGTGTTTTCTTCAGAGTTTTTAGTATGGTCATGTGTTTAGCAAACAGTTTTGCATGTGGGTAGTTTTCCTAACAGTGGCTTTCTCCTACAAAAGATTAGATTTGTGGAAAGCAAAGCTCATTATAGTTTCTGGAGCCAAGAAATATGACTGAAAATAAGTTTATTTGCAAGTTTGAATGTTGATTCCATCTAAATATATTAGAAACCTACAGAAACATCTTCTAGCAAAGCATCCAGTCAATAAAAAACATAGTGAACCTGACTCTTCACTGACAAAGTAAATACATTTAAAAAAGAAACTCAGACACCACTTTCCTCAAATAAAGTGCATTGTATTTTAGGTGTTTTTTGTTTTTTTAAAAGCACAATCATATTATTCACAAGCACTAACATAAGAAGTATAGGTCACTAGGGGTGTGGTAAAAAAAAAATCTATTTAAACATGAAAACAAATATGCTGCTTATCACACTCCTTTTTTTAAGTTAAGTAGGAGATCCAGACGCTGCTGGTTCTGGATGAGCATTAAAGACTCAAACAAAATAAACTACATAGTAGAGAGATTCAACCGGCCACGTTTTATTCAAGATTTCAGTTCATTACGATTTTAAAGCAAATGCCCAGGAGGGCCGAGCTTGATGTGCAAAAAATGGTTTCTATTCTCTCTGGACGTTAGTGTGCTTCAATTCGAACATTACTTCCTTCTTTTTCTCAGTATTTTTTTTCTAAGAGTCCTCTCTGCATCCCTCCAATCTCTCTTCCTACCCAGATTTCTTCCCACTCAGCTCAGAGCAATGGAAGAACCCCGAAATGATTAAAAAGCATCATTTTATAAGGAGTTAATTATTACTGAGAAGAAAATAAACGGCTATGAAAAAATGTAAAGTGCTAAAGAAAATGTGGAATCAACATGAGAAACAATCCCATGTTCAGACTAGTTAAAATCTGTTTTTCCAAAGTTATGTTTAGCTACATAAAACATTCTGCTGCCTGAGAATTTTTGGTTTTAATAAGCTCATCCCAATGAATCTTCCTCAGGAAACCCAACTAAACAGTATAATGAAAACACAATTTCTTGTTCTGATTCTATATATCCATCCATCCATCCATTTATGTGTCTATCCATCTGTATTAATAGGTGCAAATCCTACTTTATCTTATTTCTCGATTCTGATTCTTGAGGCCACTTTTTGATTAAAAACAGATTTATAACATGATTCATGATTTCAGCTTCAGTCCTTCACTATCCAAACTGTGTTAAGATTTGTAGCACATCCATCTACATATGAAAGATTGGTCATTTGGTAAAAATCTAAATGACAAAATCTTAGTCTTCAACAAAGAAGAGGATGGTTGAATCGTTCTACCCTGTAGTTTCCTTTTGTTTTTGGCGTTTTCATGGTACGCTTCAGAACCGGCTGCGTTTCTACCTCACAACATCCCACGTATTTTAAATAATGGAGTCCGACGGCTGGCGGACTGGTCTTATTTTTTTGTAATTTTAGATCCATTTACATAGCAACTAAATTGGAGTGAAAAAAAAAATGCTGATTTTTATTTATTTTATTTTTTGGATGGAGTACATAATGAGGATGTTTATGCACTAAAACAGGCCAATTAAAATATATAATATAAATTCGTAGCCAACAATTTTTAATTGCTTTCCAACTACTCGCTTTTATTATTAATCCAAACAGTCATATTGCAATGTCAAGGTACTTTGTATGTACTTTGCAGCCGTACCATATTTAGTTTTCCTTCAAATTGAAAATTATGCATTAGTTTGTGTTATTTTACCACATAAACCAATACCAGTTCAAACTCAAGTGAGAAAGTTCACGCCGTATTATTTATGCAGAGAGACAGAAACATGTCCTGATTACCAGCAGAGTGGATGAGAGCCGAGCTCTCTGGATCCATAGCCAGGTTCCCTAACGCCCTGGCAGCCCGGTTCTGGACCGTCTCTAGGGCCACGTTCCTCTTCATTATGTCCACTATTAAAGTAAACGGGACTATTAAAAACAGACTAACAACAACAGATGTAAACAAGAGCAAATATGTTTGAGTGAGACTCATTACTGACCTATTATGTTTATTCCTTCAAGCTTGCAAACCTAGAGAGGAAATAATGCAATATTTGAAAAACAACAGCATAAACAGACAGCAGAATTAAAGACTAGATGATTAGATTGTTTTGTTGGCTAGATCTCACCTCTAAGCGTGACTCCACCTCCGTGCAGCAGTTAGCCAGGATGCTGAGAGCCAGATCCAGAGTTTTCCTGGAGCACTCCGGTTGTTTGAGCAGGTTCAGCAGGAGGCGCAGTCCTCCTTTCCCTCTGAATCTGGCGATGCCAGCCTTGTCGCCCTTTGTGTGATGGGTCCTGATGGCGACCAGGGCTTTCCACTGGCACATTTTAGACCTCTTGTCTGGGACTATCTGATGCTCGGCCCCTGCTGGCTGTCCAGGCTTGCAGAGATGGGCCAAGCACCAGGTCAGGGAGGACTCTGGGGAGCATGCTTGGCCTTCTTTGGGGCTTAATCTCGGTACAGTTGTCATGGGTGATGCGGCCATGATTGATTAATACGACAAGCCACGCGTCAACTTCTTCTAACTTTGCTATTGTTTGCTCGGACAGATATCAGAAACACAGAGCAGCATCACAAGACACCACCAGTAACGCAAGAAGACACAAAATAGCATCTTTCTTGACTTTTAAACTTTTGCTAATTTCTGAGCACCGCACATCTTAAGGCAAACAAACTTTGTTTAAATGGTATCTTAAGATGCCGAGCACAAACTACAAATACCAATAAAACAATGGAAAAGTGCATCACCTGACGCCCGCACTGCCTGATGGGAAACGGAGTCCCCTGCCAACGGTCCGCTCCATTAAAAAGAGGCCTGCCGCCTGGGAAGGCCCAAAAACCGATATTCGACGTAACTGGCGTGTATTAGCAGTGCGTTAATTTTTTTTGTAATTAAAATGTTTAAAAAATGTTCGTTTTTAGCCGTGTTATGTTACTGGAGACCGAATAAATTTTGTGAAAAAAGCTGCAATCTCCTGCGCTAGCCGCTAACGCCATCTTTAGCCAAACAAGAAAACGGGGGCGACACCGGAGGGGAGCAGGGGCTGAAGAGGTGGATCCTCCACAACAACATGGGATTTGTAGTTTCACTGCCGTTGCAATACCGCCATTCCGAGGCGCACCCAGGCTATTTAAAAACTACATTCCCCATGGCGAGATACACCCAAACGCGTTCAGGGATTGTAGTTCGTTAAAGACTGCTATAATCTTCAAAATAGCAAATAAAAGACTACAAACCCCACATTACAAACGGCAGTCTTATAAAACGGTCGTTTTTCGACGCAACGAAATCCATCGATGAATTCGTAAGGTTGTTAAACTCCGCGATAGAGAAAAGTAAGATAAAAAAATGGAAGTAATTGAGGCGATAGTGGTTAAGAATGCCGACGCGGACAGGAAGGAGTCGGCCGCGTCCAGCAGTGATAAGACAAAAGCAGGTTAGTAGCTGATAGTTTGAAGTTTGAACCTGTTTGGAGCAGCCATCGCTTGATGCGAGGAGAGTCCGCAAGATCCCCCCCCCCAAAAAAAGATTCAAATATTATATAAACCATTTATTTTATAAATATGTTTTACCTTTCAAGCTGTATCGAAATAAATGTACCAGCAAGATTTTCCTGATTCTCTGTTGTTTTTTTAGTACTGATCAGCATTTTAGAAAGACCCTGGGGATAAAAACAATCACATACAGTCACATTTCTGTGGTGAGTCCCAGTGAGTTCCCAAAGCCATCACCTAAGAGATATTGATTGATAGAGGTCATCAGAGATCAACTGGCCTCCAAACATCTACAACATCTAACAAATCAGTCAATTAATGTGGACAACATATTCAAAAACGTTTAATAACAACTTAGTTTGACCTTAATACTTTCAGGAATAACCTAAAAAAAAAAAAAAGTTGATTGACAAAAAATCTTCAAACGTTTAGCACCAATTTTGTTGGATCTGAAAAATTACAACTAAAATTGTCTATAGATTTTTTTTTTTTTTTTTTTACAATATTATCTTTGCAGAATTTATCTGGACGCTCCAGGCAACATGGCACCTTGTCAACACGCGACTGGAAATGGATCCGGCGTTCGACCAGCCGGTGTGCAAGAAAAAGAAGCTCTGGGACGTGGTTGCGGAGAAGGTGAATGCCATGCTAAAGGAGTCGGGGGTGGCAGGCGTCACTGTTAAGGCCTACGAATGTGATCTGAAGTGGAGAAACATGCTGGCCACATACAGGAAGAACAAGGAGCGGGCGAGGCGACTAGGGCCGACTAGCATCCACTGGGAGTTCTTCAAAGAGATGCACGAGGTCCTGGGTAAAAGCAGGGAGGAGATCGAGGCCCAGCGTCAGGCCAAGATCTGTGGAACCAGGGTGGGAAAGGCCATAGCCAGCAAAAGGTTCACACCCATCCTGCCTACGCCGCCTGCAGCAGCGACCGCCGCCAGCAGCAAGCCACCGCAGGACGTCCTCCAGCTGTACCTGGAGCTGCAAGAGAGAAAGCTGAACATGTGGGCTCAGCAGAAAGCCCTCGAGGAGAGGAAAATAGAGGCCATTAACAACCTGGCCCAGGCTATATCTAGCCTGTCTCAGATCAGCACGCCACAGACTCCAAAGGAAATCGATTAGGTCAAGAACTTTGTATTTGAAACTTGTTGTCTTTTAGCCTGTAGATGTGCAGCAAACTAACAGAATTCCACTTTAGTGTGAAACTCAGGCCTTGTCTGCTAAATGGTTTAAAAGAGAAATAATGTTTTGAGTTGTTTCAAACATACCAATCTCAAGGGGGCAGTGTGGCGCAAAAGTAAAATGTCTGTCAACCAATCTGAATCCTTTCAAACCATGACATCATCGCTAGGAATGAAACAAGTGCATCTCAAGCTATTGAAGCTTGAAAAAAACAATGTTAATTTTCTCAGCTCTCGATGCAAGGCTGCAACAATAACGATGGTTGAATTTCATATTTACACACAAACTAATAGTTTTCAAATTAAGTTCTCATTAATAATCATTTTTAGTGATGTAAAACCATGTTTTCATGTGGATGAAAGATGAAAACGTACAGTTTCCCAGATGTACGTCTACGTGAACCTGAGACCGATTATTTGTAGCTTCTGTTTGTGGTACAAAACAGAATATAGATGCATCCCCTGTGTCTGCTTACCTTCACTGCCTTGTTTACAGATTGGAGGATGCTCCTGCAACTGCCTGATAAGTTTCACTTTTTTTACCTGCATTCTGAAATTTATTTTTGTAGCTAAATGTCAGTTCTATATGGACGTCTTAATATGAAAGAACAAATAATGACATAATATGAGGACTTTTAAACAGAACGATTCCTGACATATAACTGGAACACAACCGTCGATAATAATTTCATGTTTGTTGGTCTTCTACTCCTATTCTTTTCTTTCTTTTTTTTTTACAAAATACCAATAAGTTCATTAACTTGTGTTTATTGGTATAAACACAAGTTAATTTATGTGGATGACAATTATTAACTTTGCAAAGAATATGTTTAATAACAGAATAAGTACTAGGGAAAATAAAATGTAACTGAAAAGATCATGCGGATTTTATTTTGTAGATGAGAAATACGTTTGGCTCCTTATGTAGGAGTTGATGGACGGAGAAATAGAGAATATAACTGACTTAATGGACATAAAGATGCATTTGTTAAACATCAGGTCAGAGAAAATATGAATGTTTTATATTTACTTTTACCATATTTATACAAACCTGTAAAATATTTAAATCAAACTTGATAGGTTTCCCCCTATTATCCCTGTTTGAAAGCTGGGTTTTCTGACACCAGTCATGTGACCTTTCGACAGCTGTCTTCTGTTGTTACAGACTGTTGGATGCTCCTGCAATCGGCCAATCCTTATCTGTTGTACCCGATCTATCGATTAAAATGCATTAAATTTAAAATAAAGTAGATCCTTTTTAGTTTAACAGTCCATTAGAAAACTGAGGTAAATGCAAGGTAAAAAACAGTGGCACCCAAGATTTTTTGTGAATTACAACAAACTTCAGTGTACTTATTGTATTTCTTTTTTTGAGAATTGTGATGTATGTTTTAAAGTGTAAAGAAAACAGAAACGTGATTTTTTAAACAAAAACTTTACTAAGGATCCTCTTACTTTAGTCCCTCTAAGCTGTTTTTACGTTTTTTAGAGAATAAAACAGGATTGTGGAGACCAAGGAATTACAAAATGACAATTTCAAGGGATTGTCTTTATAATTAAACTGAAATATTTGGTTTCTACTAGTGGGTTAAATGGCATAAAGAACAGTATTTTTTTCTGTCACTAAACTGCACACAGTAACTATATAAATCAGTTTATTTTTTTATTTCTCATCTTAATGTAACAATGAAAAAACTATCTGCAATATTATTTTGTTTTCTAACATTTCTCATCTTAATTTATCACCGTGACAACAAATCATTTCCCAATATGACAAGAATCCCATGATAATGCACACACCTGGTTTTTATACATTTTTACATGAAAATGCAACAATTGTACCTCAGCTTCCCAAAGTTTTCAGCCCTGTACATTAATTTAAAAATACAGTAAGGAAACAAGATGAGGACAAAGAGAAGGTAAGGGGAAAAAAAGGAAGGAAGATTAAAGAAACGGACACAAGGATTGAAGCGTTGTATAACTAAGACAGACCTCAAGACAAGAAGAGATATATGACGGACACAAGGAAGTAACAAAGGATGAAATCACGCGTTTCCAGACTCAACACTCCACATCAGCAGATCTGCAACTGCGTCACGTCTCCATCTTCCTTCCTCGTCTTCCTCCGGCTCTGCCATTACAACGTCCTCCGACTCAGACTCCCCTTGGAGTTCATTTCCCATCTTCAGGAACGCATTGTGCAGAACGCATGCAGTCAGAACAACGGCTCTGGCTCGGTGGTAGTTTCCGATGTCCAGGTAGGCGAGCCGTTTGAATCGGGTCTTCAGGCTGCCGACCGCCCGATCCAGGATTCGAAAGCACTCCTCCAAGGTTCGGTTGAAGAGTTCCTGTTTTTGGCCATGACCTCCTGTGTAAGGGGTTAGGATCTGTGCACCTAAAGGGAATCCGGTTCTGGCTACAAGGAAGGAGCCCGCCGGCATCAGCGGAGGGTTCTGTTTGAGTCGGTCTCTCAGTTTCCTGCCTCCATCCACATCTGAGCCTTTACTGACTCTGCAGTGCAGGAACTGACCGTCCCAGCCGCACACAAGCTCCAGGTTTAACCAGCAGTCAGTTTGGGCCTCCTTCTTGTCCGTCCCCTTTTTTCCTACACAAAGACGGGTAGGAATCCGTGTGTGTCCCAATATTCCCAGAACCTGAGGGACACCATTCCCTTCATCCGGCTTATTTACAACCAGGCTGGAAAATGGGAAGAGCGCTTCTCCAGCCTCTTCTCCTGCAGAACACAATATTTTAGCGTCGACCAATAACAAGAAAACACAGCACGGGGAACATACCAAGCGGCCATTTTATCAGCTTCTCCTGCAGATTGCTGATCCGCTCGCAGAAGGAGAAGAAGATCCTGTGGATGTTTCCCTTCTCCAGCTGGAAGCGTCGGGAAACGGAGCGATAGCTGACCCGCTCAGACAGCAGGGACAGAGACAGCAGGACAGTCTGGGACAAAGACAGCCGAGCCCGTCCGGCCAACCGAGCCCCAGAGTTGGAGCTTTGAAGCAGCTCTGAGATGTACTGAGTAAACAAAAAAAGGCTAATTAATTTTTCTCCTACAAACACACAGGAAAATTAAAGTTCCTCTATACTGTTTAAAATCTGACATTTATCCAGAGTATAACATTATAAGTACAGGCTGAAATATATAGAGAAACTAAAACAAGTGAGTTCTTTTTTTCCCCCTCCATCTTATAGCAATAAATCCACCAACTTATAAAAGGATTTAAACAAGGCTTCAAAAAAACCATTTACTAGGGATCAAGTACAAGGTAAGCAATGTCAGTGACGCTGTCGTTTTTAGAGAAATATTCATAATGTTGGTAAATATCGGCTCTCAGCCACAACTGCGATATTAACGTATCAGTATCGGTGCATCATTACCCATTAGGTCAAGGCAATATGGATTTACAATTTAATCACCATAAAAGCCATGATAACACATACATTTCCTGTAAAAAATTCTAAATGATCACATACGTAAAGAAGTGTGATATCAATCACTAAACTCCAAAACGAGTCTCCCAGTCTCTCTTAGCAGATGCGGAGCTAGAGGAGCCAGACGCCGGGGCAGCAATAGACCTCCCTGATTTCTACATGTATACATATATGTATGTATTTATAGAGTTATCGGCGTTTGCTTGTGCTTGGGGAGAAACACACACATTCCACAGTGGGGTAATGCAGTTATGCAAGACAAACTAGTATAAGATAAGATAAGATAAGATAGACTTTATTGATCCCGTTTGGGATCAATAGTATGTTTTATAGATGAAATTAAAATTAAGTTAAAATATACTTCATTATAAAAGGACAAAATATACAGCAAAGATTATTTAAGTAATATAAGATAAATAGACAAAAACTAACATCTGCAGAGCAATTACCCTCCTAAAGTTAATTAATGTGCTAAAAACACGTGAAAAATGATTCACTTAAAAGAATCTGAAAAAACAAAAATTCCTTACATAAGAGAAGCACAAACTAGATCAATTATGATATCCTGGAGGGGGAAAAAAAACACAAACATGAAGTTTTTTGCTGAAAATTTCTGTGGAGGAAAAAAAGATACAGAAGGAATCTCTTGTTTTTTTCCCCTGCATTTTGTTCTTCCATCAAACCTTTCTATTGTTGATAGGAGGATGAGACACATTGGATCCCAAAAATCACTATTAGAAAACCAGTTTAATTTGTATTATTGGGAAGTGGAAATTTCTGGGTTCTCACTCACTTACTCAGTGTAAAAATAATTAATACAAATAATTTGAATTATTAAGAATCAGGTGAATTATAATTGTTGTTTTTTTGTTTTGTTTTTTTCCTGTTTAGTAGGTAGTAGAAATGCACCTTTTAAACTGGTGTGAAGACAGAAATTAAAAACAAGAAGAAGAAGTAGTAGTAGTTATATTTAAAATGTGAGCACTGTGGTGAGGATGAAACAATAGAGCAGGTTACATTAGAATTAACATGAGCAACAAAATAAAGAGTTTAAATGAAAACAAAAACATTAAATGAAAAAAAAAAACATTAAATATTTATTTAGTATAGTTAGTAAAACATACAAAATCTAGAAACTAGTCCATGAAGTTCCAATACATACCAGGTGGTGGCGCCTTCAGTTTTTGGCTAACAATAAAAACCAGAGAAGAAGATGTTACACTCACCTTAACAGCTTCACTGTCCGCCTTCTCGCCCTGCTTCACGGTCGCTTCCGCCTCCTTTTCATCGGGGCTAGTACAACCCGCCGCTGAAGGTGAACCCTGGGCTCCGGAGCTCGGTTTGCTTCGCAGGGACTGTGGGTCCGCGGCGGTAGAAGGCTGCGTTTCCAGCCTCCCCATCAGCTCGGACTCCAGGATCTTCTCCACCTCATGGTCCATCCGAAGCTCCAGCTCTCCGGCTGACAGAGGCTGCCATTCCCTCTCCATCTCCTCTAGAACCGTCCTGCCCGCAGATACCACATGCTGCCCGAAGTCCATCAGAACCATTGATCCGTTTAAACACTCGGGCCCTCCCGAACAGTTGGGAGGAAACGAAGCTAATTACTATGCTAACGTTGAAGCCTTCTTCTTCTTCGTGTGAGCTACATTGTGTTTTTGGCAAACAGGGTTACGGTGCAATACCGCCACCGACTGGAATAGGATGTGAACTACTGGCAAAAACAACATTTTGGCCAAATAAATATCTGGCTTCAATCTGCATATTGTTTACTATCCAAATAACTTTCTTAGTTTAGGGAAAGGCAATAAATACATAAAAACAAAGATTAGTTGAATGTTTATGTGAAGCTTCAGAATGTGTTTTATTTTACCCTTATTCTTATCCAGTGTTTTCCTACTATTCTAACTTCACCTTTAGTCCATTTTGTCCCAGTATGCGTCATTTTCCTAATCCACTTCTCTTTCATCCTCCTGTTGTTTTGGCCAATTCCAATTGGTACCAGTTCTTAAATACAAGTTTATCATTTAAATTAGCAGGTTGCGTCGATTCATTGACTTGCTGCTGCTGTGACTGTTTATCCAGAGCTTGATGAAAATCAAAGTACACCGCAATGTAGCAACGGTGGAAAAAACTATTTAAATATTACATCAGTTACAATTGAAACTGCTTGTCTGTTTAAATTTGTAAACATTGCTACACCTGAATGGTCAGATTTCCTATCATTGAGGTAAACAAAGCCATCAGTTTCATTTAAACCAAGAGTTACAAGTTTTGATCTGAAAATGACTGCTCACAATTTAGGAGGAAGTAACAAACTAAAGCAACAAACAAACATTGTTTTGATGCTTCTTTAAAAGGTTTTCTAATTATAAATCTCTGAATTTTCTTGGTCTGAAGTGAGACGTTAATCAGTTTATTCTTAGTTTCTTCTGATGAAAATATGAACTACTAATCGGTGAGAGTAATAAAAAACTGTGGATCTCTTTATTTTAGAGTGTTGTTCAGAAGTTTTTGGAATACAAACGGTAATTCGTACACTCCCATTTATGGTTGCAACACACGTTCAGGCAAAAGACAAAAAAAAAAAATCATACTTGAAGTTTAATGAAGAAACACGCAACACAAAAAGCTAAAACAAAAAAAACAATACAAAGCCACACTTTTTCAATTAAAACTCTTAACATTAGCAAAACAAAGACCAATGAGCAAGGCAGCATTGACCTTACTCTAAATAGACTAAATTTAATTAAATAAGCAGTATATTTCTTGGCTTCAGCCGTCACTAATCCCGCAGATGGCTGACAGTGTTTCGACAGGTCCGTCGGGTTTCTCTGCAGGGAATCTCATGAAACACATTGTTTTTTTAAACATGCCTTCTTAAATTTCAAGACAAATTAACTACTTTAAAGTCAGATCAATTTTACTGTGAATTTCTAATTATGCCTCACTTGAGAATCGTTGTCAGCATAGGAGAAAAAGTCATTCGCTGAGGCGTCACTTCCTGAAACTCAACCTCACCCGCTTCCCCCAACCTGGCCTCCCTTTAAACCCCTCCTGTGGCCTTCTTGTTTCGTGGCTCCGTCCTTCACTGAACTGATTGCTCGTTGGCTGTGCTTCCAGAATCCTGAGGCTTCATGACGTCAGGGAGTTCTGGGGGAGTGGAGAAGGACTCGATCCTCAGCTGTTCGAATGAATCATCTGAGGGAGGTACGGAGAATAAAAAATAAAACGAGGATTAATGTTGCAGGACGAACACTCAAGTGCTGGGGTAAAAGTGAAAATGAGCACCGCTTCAGAGCGTGATCCACTCACCGCCGAGACGAAACGCTAACCCAACGGTGGCGGGACCCTGAGGTCGCGCCGTTTGATTTGTGAAGCCACAGTTTCCCAGAGTCTTACTGTCGTTGAGCAGCACATCATCCTTCCAGGAGAGCAGAAAGAGCCTTTAGTTCACATGAATCTTACAAACTACATTATGAACCAATGCAAAGTTAGCAAAAATAAATAAATAAATCAACTTCCTAAGAAAGGAGCGATCAACCTAGCGTCTGCTTTTCTGAATGACAGTTTATCAACAAATTAAAATACCAGACTTTAAAAGAGAAATTCGCTAGAAGTTCAAGAAAGGTGCTTGTTTGTCTTCAGGCTTGATACTTATGGTAAGAGCGTCCCACTTTGTTCCTTATTTATATTTTTAAAGCATTATCATGCTTCCTGTTCCTGAAGCTTATGAAATCAGACTTATCCATTAACATTTGCTCTTGTAACTGCTGTCGTTTTTGTCATTTTTGCATTATAGCTGCACTTTTCTTGCAGTTATCTTGTAAAACTTTAAGAAAAATGCAGTAAGCAAAAAATCTTTTAATTAATATCACAAATAATTCGCTGACTCAACATCCAAACCTAGCTTAATGCAAAAATATACATCTACATATTGATTGCTTTTGTCTTTATCAGTGTTCAATGACAAAAACTATGCATCAATACAAATAGCTGTAAAATATTGACCTCTCTTATTCATATTAAAGCATTAAACTGTTAGCATGACAATAAAGTATATCTATAGCTAACTAAAACAAGGGGGAGGGGGGTTTGATGGTTAAAAAAAAAAAATCTAGAGTTCAACCTAAGGTTATTTAGATGGTAGATTTAGATTTTAAATGTTATAGTTTTACTGAGAAGTCTGTTTCTCTTATGAAAGGAGAGAGGATGTCCAATCGCTGCTTCCAGTCAGAACAATTAAATATTACTTTAAATGCTGTTCCTTCAAGAATGTGTATACATTTATTCTTAGTTGTAAGTCAAAGCAGATACAAACAGGTTCATCATTTTAGAAACATATTCAGTTAAATAGCTGCTTTAACAGATAATGACTTAGTTTGGTAAATACTTTTTATATTATCTCACATCAAGAGATGTAAGAAAAAAGATCTCAGGATGATCATTCACCTTGTAAAGCCTCTGATCTTCAGGTGGCCTCTTTAAAATGCCTTCAACAATACGCTTTAGCTCATAAACCGTGGTAGACTCTTTGGCATCTGTGAAGATGGTCGTCTTGTGGCGCCGGATCATTAAAAACACATCCTGAAAAGAAGCAACGCGAAGAAGAAATTAGACACTGCGAACATTAATCAGGCCTGATAAGTTAGTTTGATTAAAATACAAGAAATTATCAATATATTGCAGCTTCACTCTATAAATGCTATGAAAATATGATTTACATTTATTCCGTAAAGTTAAAAACTTCTACACTTTTTACTTTTTCACTTGGGTTAAAAACTAAACTATTGTTAACACCTATAATTATAAAAAAAAACTGGACAGGTTTATTATATAATCAACAAGTATTCATTAAAAAAACATTTGTGGTCAGTGAAAATTTAATAACAAGTGTCAAAACACAAAAAATGTTTTGTTTTCTGGTATTTAGGAAACCAGACAAGTCAATTGATCCAGTATATGTTCTGCGAGGTAATGCATTAAAATATTAACTTTTTCTGCTTCAGGGAAGAATGTATTATTATTTTAGTACAATTGGGCTTGTATGTATTTAATTTAAAAAAATAAGATTGATAAGAGAATGATCATTTTTGAAGTGTTTAAATGAAAAATTAAATATTTAAAAGTTACGAGTTTTAAATTCACCCGCTAAATCTTTTTTTTCTCCCCCAATTAAAAAAAAACTGTCTTCTTTATTCTTTTTTTTAATCTAACAAAACTGAGGCTTCATGGACAACAGATTAAGTCTTAAGAAATTTGTTTATATAGAATCACGGTTTTTTTTCATTCGTTTTTGGAAATAATTGTTAAATGTGAACTTCATCAGTCCCTGTTTGGCAAGATTTAAGTAACTTAAAAGTAAACTGTCGTCAATTGAAGGATTGTCCATCATTAAAGCATTTAAGTATCATTTTAATTAAAGAGGATCAGTTCTGGTGAGTTTAGAGTTTGGCTCCGATTGTGTTTTGTCTTATTTTACATCCCCACCATCATTACATGCCATATAATAAACAAAAACTCTTGTTTAAAAGCTCTTTCTGTGGTGAATAGTCTCCAAACACAATTCTGAGCGCCGCTTTAAACATAAACAGCCGTTAACGTTAGCCTACTTTAGCTTCTTCGTCCTAATGTAAAGAAATGCTTAAAAATACGTTTCATTGTTTAACTAGTGAGTTAAAGTAAACCATAGTTAACTCTAATTTTTCCTGTCAGAACAATTTTTCGAGTTTACGTCAAAAGCAGCTCGGTGTACAGCTGCAGTGTTAGCGGAAGCTAGCCCGTGTTAGCTAAACAAAGACAGCAGCTTTTAAAGACCGAGGGCTCGACGCCGAGCAACGTTCGGCCGCGGATCAAGCGGACCGCTAAAGCCGCACAGCAATAAAGGTTTGGGGACTAAACCGGGGACGGTGGAGCGAGAAGACATAGGGCGGTAACCAGTGTGAACAACTGACTCTGTTTTCCATACTCACCATTTCTTGCGGTTGGTCGCAAAAAAAAAAAAAAAAAAACCTTCACTGCACAATCAGGACGTCAGAGTCAGCCTGGGGTGTAATATCAAAAATCAACCAGCAGGTGGCGATGGTGGGTAGAACATTTAGAGTTAATTAGGTTTTTCTTCCTGATTGAACTGACTAAAAATAGAGAAATGAAGATTACGTTTTTAGAAAACGTACACTGGTTTATGTAACATTTTTGGAGAAACCCCCCCCCCCCCCAACAAATATTACAGAAGGATTTTTTTGTATTATAATGGCTTGGAAGCAAAGCTTTTTCTGTAGTTTTGCTGCCTTACTTAGACTGATGGAGGAAAAACTGATCACTTTCATCTCTCTTGTTTAATCTGTCCAAACTGCTTTAGTTCTTTAGTTCATCATGCTCCTCGTTTGGGGTTGAGTCAGCTGTGAAACCATCATGAAGGCAGGACATAATCAGATCTTAGTAAACTCAGTGTTGTCACTCTCTTAACTTTTTGTTTGTTCACAGAAATTACCCATAAATCAGTTCTTCTGTTTCTTTTTTGTGTTTTCTGTCTTCTTTTCAAACCGCCAGTTGGTTGTGGCAGATGGCCTTTTTTTCTTAGCCAGGATCCGGTTCTGATTCCGCTGGAGGTTTCCTCCTGTTAAAGGGAAGCTTTTCCTCCCCACTGTCACTGCATGCATATTCGGCATGAGGGATTGCTGTAAACCTAACGAAGGTTTCTTTACATTCAAAACCTTATAAGTTTATCGTAATAACAAACTGGCTTTATTATTTGTTGGATAACTATGATTAATTAGAATGGATGCATTATTGGATTAAAACACCTTTCTCTTATGCTCGCCAGAGGTAGCCTGACTGCAATTAGGTACCAAGATGAGATCCTCAGATCCCCTTGTGAGACCTTATACTGGTGAGGTTGGCCCTGGGTTCCTCCCAATGCAGCACAATACTAGACCACATGTGGCTGGAGTGTGTCAGCAGTTCCTGCAAGATGAAAACATTGAAGCTATGGACTGGCCTGCCTGTTCCCCAGACCTGAATCCGATTGAGCACATCTGTGATATCATGTCTCACTCAAACCACAAACTGTCCAGCAGTTGGCGGATCCTCTAATCCAGGACTGCGAGGACCTGGATTAGAGCCGTCTCATCATGAGGATGCCCAAGCGTTGTAGGGAGGTCATACAGGCACATAGATGCCACACACAATACTGAGCCTCATTTTGACTTATTTTAAGGAAATTACATCAAAGTTGGATCAGCCTGTAGTCTTTCCACTTTAATTTTGTGTTCGACTCCAAATCATATATATATATATATATATATATATATACACACATATATATATATATATATATACACACACAGTCATCTAGGTCGACATTGGATCAAACGAGATCCTCACTGAACATCTGGAGTGAGTTTGCTGCCCTGAAAGCGAAGGGGCCGAATAATATTGCACGCCCCACTTTTCAGTTTTTTATTTCTAAAAAAAGTTTAAAATATCCAATAGATTTCGTTCCACTTCATAATTGTGTCGCATTAGTTGTTGATTTTTCACAAGAAAATACAAATTTTTTATTGTTGTTTGAAGCCTGAAATGTGGCAAAAGTTTAAAACACGTTCAAGGGGGCAAAATACTTTTGCAAGGCAATGTATATATAATCTGAAATGAACTTTCTCAAAAAGTTGAAATTAACTGACTTTAATGACAAGATTCTGACTCATCTTTGAATAGTAATTTTCTTCAGAATAGTGCATTTCCTCCATTTATAAAAAAAAAAATAATAATTTTGTCAAAATTTTGAGATAAAATACTTATTTGTAAATAAAATGAAAAAAATAGCTGAAAACATGTAGAATTTCTTTCTTGTAAAAAGTGAGGAAACATTTATCAGAACATTTCTGATAAATGGAAAGCTTCTTTGGATGGATAAGCTAAAGGTGGATGTGGCTAATAATTACATTTCAATATAATAAAACTAAAACTTATACAGTGTATTTGCTTTCTAGTATTACATTGAAACAACTTTCAATGTTTACTGGAGCTCCCAGTGTGGCTTTTTTACTCTCTGGTAAGACAAACAAACTTTAATTTTACATTTGATAATGTGCAACAAACGTCAAAGGTTCTGAAACATTTCCTGTATTTTATGGTTCTAGTATCACAAATACAGAAGTAATTGTATGTACAGTTATAATTTAAATATTGATTATCTTTTCTATATTATCATGGACTAACATTTAAAAAGTTTAAATAACAGTAAAGAGTTGTTGTTTTTTTTATAATCCTTGAAGTGCTTTTTTATGTTATCATATATTTAGTTTGCTATTTATCATTTTAGCATAAATTTAACATTTCAATTAAGAAGGAACTTTGTAAACATAACAATGACTAAATACTATTATTAAAGTTGGTGACCCAAAACAAATGTTTCTTCATTTAAACAATATTTAATTTTATCTCATTTTTTATATCTAGATAGGAAATATGAATTTTGGACGTTTAAATAATGAACATAATAAATAAAAAGAAAAGAAAACTAATAGTAAAGAATCTAATCCTGTATTAAAGAATACATTTTGATTTTTTTTTTATTATGATTTATATTTATTATTTTGCCACGTCAACAGGATGAACGAAACTAATGTAGCTGTTTGCAATATCTATTGTTTCATTAAGTTAATTCAAGGCCTTAAGTGTTGATTTTGACTAAATAAATCTACTAAATTCAGACCCAAGCATCAGCAATATCATCCCATCCACTTAAAATGACCAGAGATACATATTTTATATATACATTTTCTCACAATATCTTGTGGTTTTTGTTATGATAAAAACTAATAATAAACACAAACATTTTCTTTTATGACACCACCTACATAAAAAAGTGTGACTTCAATCACTTTCAGTCATTTTTATGCAGTATAGGTAAATAAATCCAATTCAGTGGTTTACTTTTGAATAAAAATAACATTTTGATAAATATCTGAGAAACCCTATTTTTTTGTTATTTTTAAATGAAGAAAAACATCAAACCATATTTTTAAATGGGATTTTTATTTATTTGTTTGTAAAAGATGATCCAAAATAGGTCATACATATTATTACTGGTTCGTTTGGTTTACTAGAATTGTTCTTTTGTGAAAATTCAAAGCAGTCACTTCCTTTTGAACTTGAAATTGTTACGGCAACGTTTAAAAACATTAAGAGTCGGTTCTTTTTCATTCAAGCTTTTAAGAGCCACTAATTGCCGTGGAGCGACAGAATGCAGACTCCAAAAGTTGGTGAAACACACGGGGAAGGGGGTGTGTGTGTAAAAATTTACCTTTTTATTGTTCTGATGATGAATCATAAGTCTTATTTCAACAAGCAATTGCTCATGATAAGGATATATGATAAATCCAAACTTTACCCTAGTTTTCAAGTGTTTATTACTGCGTCGTTGGAGGCTGTGAGTTTGATATCAGGGGAGATAAACTCTGATTCTGCAATCAGATCATCAAGACATTCAGTCATTCTGCAGTCTTCTCTGAACACAACAACAAACCATCAACAGCTGAAATGAAATCTGCAAAAGCACAACAATCAAAAAGATTTTATTCCTATTGCTGAAAAAAACAAAAACATATATGAGAAAACAGGAAGTAAATCCTCTGGTTTTCCATTCACATCTGCAGTTCCTGTCCAGCAAATAGATGCTGTTCTTCATAAATCCACCTGGATCATTCCTGTTTCCAGGTTTGGAACTGAGACCATGATTCAAACAACATGAAAACAACAGTTAAACTAGCTTTTATCACTCAATAAAGACATGTCAAAAAAAGGATGGTATTTAGTTAATAAATCAAAACAAAAAGACACAAACTTACCAAATGAACCTCTATTTGAGCACAAAGGCACTGTCTTGGATCTTGGAGTTAACATACTAAGAAAGCAGAAAAAATAAATGTAATATTATAAAAGATGTAATAACTAAAAGTTATAATCAGGCTGAGATGTGTTATAACTTACATCCAGGCCTCTGGGAGACTGAACGGGCTCTAGTCCATTACAACAGAGCAAAGAAAACGGTCTCTCTTTAGTAGCTGAATGCTTTTTGAAGCAAAGACGGAAAACCTTTGCAGGCAAGTAAACGTCCCAATCAGCCGAATGCTCCTCCATTAGGTCCCCGACCATCCTGATATAACAGTAGACGTTCAGGATATTAACATTTATAATTTTTAATTTCCAAAATGATACGGATAATTAGTCCATATGATACTAGCATGAATTATACATATTTGTATTATGTTTGTAGAGTAAAATCATAGAAACTACTTGATTAAGTGATACTGAGTTACATTAATTTGAAATTTAAACTACTTTTTTATTATTATATTGTTATGTTTTGATTTTGTTTGACGTGTCCTGTTATCATCATAGTTTTACGGATTACCTTTGAATGCACCACTACTTATATTTCTTCTGGTAATAGTTGTGTGTAAATACCAGGAGGAGATTTTCAATAACTTTATTAAGTAGTTTAAGTACAGCTGATTATCTGTAATGACCCAAGACCCAATACCTTTGTTTACTCCTACATTATAAACTAAGATGTCAAACAGAAGCTACAAACAAGATACGTTGCGTGAGGCAACAAAAGCAGTTAAAGATTTGTAAAAGAAAATTCAAGGGGCTTTTACATAATATTTCAAGAGAATAAATAAAAGAAAGAATCAAAAAAAAGATGACAGTTTAAAATCAAACTGTAAAGCAGATAGTTATCTGTTACAATTTCAGTTTGCCGTGCAGTAAATTTAAGATTTAACTAGTAGGAACAGCCTCTATTCTGTGACATACCTAATTATCCCTCAAACTTTTTACGTTTAATTACGTTAATACCAGGTTAATACCTTTTCTTTTTAGTAGCTTGTATCCAGCGTGCAGAGATCAGTTGATCTCAACTACAGTGTTTGTTAACAGACAGCAATGAGTGGGAGCAAGGTTAACGGCAGTGTGGCAGCATTGTTCTTTTAAACTCCAAGGCGTTTTCAGTCTGAGTGCAAAATTTGTCGTGCAAAACTTCCAAGTTTCCACAAAAACATGATACTATAAGCCATAAACTGAGCGTAGGCAGTGTTGGCTTCCTAACATGCAGAACATTAATATAAATGGTTGTTGTTTTCTGTTAGAGTAATATCACTTAATCAAGCCCTTTCTAACATTCCTTAACACAAAAGTAATGATATTATCTATGATTCATTACCATATCATATCGTAAAACTTAAGTCTGCAATATCTGCAATGTATCAAAAGTGAAAAAGTATCAGGCCACGCCTAGCTGAGGACTGTATGGCATCAATCTGCTCTGAATACCAGCATCTTTCCTGGCCTAAAGGAGTTAAAAATACTACTGATTTATCTCAGTCTCTCATCACTGCACCAGGGTGACAGAAATACTCACCGCATACAGTTATATTTACACCACTCCATCAGAGGGCTTCAGTGTTATTTAATAAACAGTAACCAGTGTTAGTTTCAAAGCAGGACACGTTACACAGACCTGTCGATCAGCCGCGGCGTGATCGAATCCACAGTGCCCGTCTGCTCATGATGAACCACGAGAGCAATAGAGTCCTTCAGGTAATCTTTCAGTTCTTGATTAATCTAGATTTCAAACAAGACACTATTATGAGAAAACAGTTCAATAAGCAAATATTAGGTCAGATTATACTGAAAACTTGCAACATAATTAAATAAAACCAATTAAATAAAGGTTTATCTTGGTAAAACCCAAAACGTGGGCTACAGAAATCACATTATTTAAGTTACCCGTTTTTAGATCGTATTTAACTTTGTTTTCTCAATTAGAAATCAAAGTCTCAGGGTTTTATCAGCTACAAAAGGAGTCCAGATCCGTGGTGGGAAATTTTACAACACCTAATTTTATTTTCTGATTAACACACTGCTAAAAGTAACAGCTCCTGCTGTAATGACGGCCGCAAGGCAAGTTTATTTGTACTGCCTTGATTTAAACATAAAAAATGAATGCTGCTCCTCCATGGTTCTGGTTCTGAGGATGCAAAACCAACCGGGACCAGAAGATCCGAATGGTCTGGAAGGTTAATGCAATGACAACAGATCTTTATTTATAAAGTAAGAAATATATTTTGAAGTCTATTCGCTGAGCTACAATGAGCCAGAGTAAGATCTTTAGAACTGGACCGAAATATTCTATTCTTTTCTTCACGTTCTGGATCGGCTTCTTCTGTCTGATTGACTCTGCAGGTAGACTTGTGTAGACTCTGTATCTGTATTAAAATCCAGTAAAAGATAAATGGTTGGATAAGTTTCTTGCTGGGTCACAGGAATGCCCTTCAGGTGACAGAAGTGTGACTTTCGTAATCGTCTTTATGTTTCTCTAGCTGCAGCTGTTCCTATTTGGGTCCAAAAAACTTTGGTTTAGTTTATTTTCAGTTGCTTGATGACTACGTCATACTTTTACTTCAGTCAAATTTATGCTTAAGTATATTTACCTGAATACAGTTTTAGGGTACTCGACCCACCTCTGACATATCAACACGTGAACTCACTCTGTGGATTACGTCATGAGGAAGCCGGGAGAGGATCCTCAGCGGATACCCGAAGTGTGCGACGACGTCGGTGATGTTCTTGGCCACGTCGGTGGGGAGGCAGGACTGCATGGGCGCAGCCTCCACCCACCTGGAGTGGAAGTCGGTCAGCGTTAAAATGTACCGGTGTCGGTTCAGCGTCTGCGGCAGCGGCCCCCTCACATCCAAACCCAGCCACTGCCATGGACCATTCACCTTAAACCACAACGCAGCATCGAGTTATTACTTGGTTGTTTGAATTTTGTAAGTAAGTATGAAGCTGAGCATACCTCTATAACACTGTCAGACTCTTGATGTTCTGCCTGTAAGAATTGTAGAAAGATTTCAATTGACAGAACGTATTACAAATCTTGATTTTTAACAATTCTTGCAACTTACAGTGAGATTGTCATCCGGAGCCCACTGGATATTCTGTTGGTTCATGAAAGACAAATTTGGAAAATGAAATAAACGTATTAGATGATAATAAGATGATTTATACCCATAATTTTATTGAAGAAAATGAAAATGCACCCCCACAGCCTATAGATAGATTATTAAACTCCTAACCCTGCCTACCTGTGTCACGCAGTAATCTCCATGAAAAAAATGGGGAAATGAGTCGATCTTCCTCAACCGCTCATCAACTATGATTCTCCATTTCTCAACGTTTTTTTGGTCTTTACCTCTAAACAGAAACACACAAGTTAGAATCGACACATGCTTGCTAAAGCAGGAAACACAAATTTAGACAAAACAAACAGTGGGTGTAAAACATGACAGACATTTTTAATTTTTACCGCAAATTCATGTGTTTCATTAGGAAAAACTATAACGGATAATTACATAAAAACACTTTAAACGATGCAAACAGTTTGTGAAATATCACAAAGACCTGGAATATTTAAGAAACTTTGTAAGCAATTAATAATAATTTAGAAAAAACTAGGGGTTGATATGGATACAATATGTGCTGTGATGCAGATGTTTTTGCTGGGCGGTTAGAGACTCCACTGCTTGCTGACAACACAGTCTCACCCAACCCAACCCAAAAGCCCTGATACTGCCTTTTTCATATCAGTGCATCTTAAAAAAACTACATTTATTTAGTTTTTTAAACCGATATGGCATTTTCTTTTAATTAGAAACATCACTTTGGTCTTTCTATAAGAATTCATTCCAATCATTCAATCTTCACTCATGGCAAATTACTTAATTCACCTACAAAGTTTATACATTATTGGTAGAACTAAAGAGTTATTTACAGTTTGGGCAACGCCTACCCTGTGTGCTGCTCATCCCTCTGGTTTACTTCTCTGTTTATTTTAACGATGCTGTTTGTGGTGACAGTAGGAGATGCTGCAGAAGAAGCCGCCTCGTTCTCTGAGGTTTTATCACCTAGAGTCTGAATTGACATCAAAAAGAAACAAACAAATGTGTGCCAGTCGTTTTTATGTAGTTAAAGAACAAACACACGTTAAACATTTAGCTGGACAATTAGAAATTCGATTAATTTTACCTTATGTCTCCCGCGCACCTGACCGACAGACGCCTTCAACAAATGTGATAGAATTAGATTTCTAAAAAAGCCAAGAGAGATAGGAGAAGATCTGATCTGGAAGAAGCTCTGCGCCATCAAACCTTGTTTATCTGTGTTTTGTCTTGAGGTGGAAATATGGTGGGCACCGCGTCGTCTCGAAGGGTCACGCACTTCCCCGTTCTGTCGATGTACTGTTCCTCGAAATGATTGATGCACAGCACGGAGAAGCGAGTCGGACCCCAGTCTGTCCACTTCATGTTGGATAGCCATTTTTTAAGCTTTCTGGGATTGTACAGCGGAAACCTGGGGTAACATTTGGCCAATAAGAGCAGAAAATGACTTACATTGCATAGTTAAGCATGATTAAGACAAGATGATGTATGACAACCAAGAAAAGTCCCCAAAGAATATCTTTCAATATCATTTTATATTAATTTAATAAATAAAGTTTTAAGTCACTTTTTATTTCATGCAGCTGTTTGTAATGTCTTAAATAAGTCTTTAAAGGTTTTCAACAGCTTTCCCTGAATTATATGTTATCTATTCCCCTATTTCCTGTCTAATTCATTTATTCTTTACAATTCTGTTGAATGGAAGACAAAAAAAGAAGTAAATGGCCTAAAAAAAATACATGTTAAACTGCCTGAAGAGTATCTGACACATGATTAATTGGTTGGTTCTTAGAGAAGAATCAAATCACTTCAGTACAACAGTTCTTACATCTCCAATTTGAATCTTTCAAACCTAGTTTTTGATCTGTGAAACCTAAATTTGATAAATATTAATTAAATACTGAACATTAGTGCTTTTGTTTGCATGTGAAGCAAACTAGAATCTATCCAGCTCAAGAACTTTTTTTACAGTTTTTGCAGAACAGTTATTTTCTTTTTTTATTCTTTTTTTGCAAGAAAATTTAAAAGCAGTTTATCCATTCAAATTGATTTGTGAGTGTTCATTAAAGTTCAATTCCATTAAATAAAGATTGTCTCGCCCATTTCAAGTCTGTTGAGGACTCAAAACACTTTAAATACACTCCAAATAAATTAAGGAATGCATTTTATGCTTTTGCTTTGATGATAAAAACTACTTCTACCACAAATTATGTAATATTGCCAACGTTGAATCATCTTATTATCATTAAATATTTCTTAGTTGCACATCTCTCAGCTAGCTAACTGCTATTTGTTTATGTATTTATTTATTTAAAAACTCACTTAAAGAACTTAATATCCGTCCCTGTCGAGTCATCGCAGTTGTAAGCACACTTGTATCTTCCCATTAATTAAACCATAAAGTTTTTGTTCAGACGAAACGTTTTGTTTTCCTAACGTTTACATTAAAATTGTGCAAGTTAGCAATTAAGCACGGTGTGCATGCGGTTTGACTTTTCAAAATAATAGCCTTTTCCTAGATTTAAGTAACAAAAAGATTAATGGCTTAAAATGTTATGTTTTATTGAAAACTAAAATGTTGAATTCTGTCATTTTAAATGTAAATTCATTAAAAAATATGATAAAACCAAACTTAAAAGCTTTCATTGAATTCAACTGTTTACTTTTATTTTTTAGCAGTTCGATCGTTGCTAGGTAGACAGGAAGTCTGAACAAGCTAACGTTTTTGTTTCTTCTTCGTAGCTTATTATTACTTAACAACGCCATCTAGAGGCTAAATGTTGATTCTTCGTCTGTCTCACGTGTTTTACGGCCGCATTAAAAATATTTTTTGCAGCTCTGACAAAAATTAAATTGGACTCAGCAGGTTTTCTTTTTATAAGCTTAATGCTATGGTGAGTTTCTTTCAAAAACCTAACATTTAGTACCAGGTTTATTCATTTAAAGAACAGTTTTAATGATAACGATTGACTTTAATGTGGCTTCTTTGTTAGTTTATCCACTTTGAAAGTTCTGTAAATCTAGTTTCATCTAATTTCTGATTTGATACCAAAACCTTTCACCAGTAATTTTGTTATCTCTCATTGGGCAGTAATTCTTTTAATGCAGATTGAAGGTGTTGGTTTTGGTGTCAAGGGCCTCTTCTTGGGATACTCAACAAGGACACACTTGTAAGAAAAATATATCTCAGGTTAAGACTGGTGTTTCTGCACCTCCCAGTACATGTTATGCTTAACCTATCATGCTTCTCAAGGCAGTTCCAGAGCAATTGTTTTTGTCATTTTGAATTTTTCCCTGGATTTTGATAAACTGGTGACAAATATGAAAAATTTCTGAAGCTACTTAGAAGTATTTTATCTGATTAAAATGCAAACAGCTTTGCCAACTTGTCTAAATCCATAATCCTCCACACTAGATCTTGGCTTCTATTGCTCTGACTAAATCCTAGGATAGAGAAAATACAACCTGAAGTCAATTATTTTTACAAGGATTAGTTGACATTTTCTTAAAAAATTAAGCTGTTGTGTGTAAAAAAAGTATAAGCAAATCAAACAAAAACCAAAAGGAATATGCTATATATGAAAATGATTAATGTTAGCAAATTCAGACCAGAGCTGTAAATATAGTATGTGTGAAAAAGACACCAAACAAATCCAACCACAGATCAACTGTTTATGTAATTATTGTTTTTAATAACATTTTTCAATTATTGAAAAAGTATTTAACTTCTGCTTGGAGCTAAAGTCAAACATTTTAATTTTGAAAGACTTTTGATTTTGAAAGAAAAAAAAACCAATTAGAAATACATATTTTAATACACCAGAACAAAAGAAAAACAATACTGTAACACAAAAGAATAAAGTAGCTCAGCCGTGTTTTCTTTTCCACTCCACTCTCCACTCATCCCAGTCCAGCAGAGTCCTTTCTGTGTCCCAGCCTGCAGCTTTAACATCTATATATCACAGATATATTAACAAATCAAGCTTACAGAGAAAAATAAGTTAAAACTTTTGTGTGCCAGATCACCTTGAAGAAATGAAGAGAAACGTACTTCCATCAGCTTCTGACTCTTGTGGACCATTTCCCACAAACCTTTAATGCATAAATATTTACACGTTTAAACATATTCCAAAGTGAATTAAATCAATAAAAGCTCACTCACTTTGGTGCTTTGGTTTCATAGATTTCAACATGCTGCTGATACACACAGCCTGGCACACTGCTCTGATTTCATCATGTACCGATGCTTCTGTCCCCAAACAAACACAAATAAAACCTGCAACAAAAACAAAAAAACATGGTTGAAAAATATTTGAAAATGTATTCATCAAAGAGTCCCTCTGATGGAGAAGGAAGAATACCATTTCTGACTCCCAACAGGAAGGGCATGTTGTTTTCCTTCAAAGCCAAATCCAGCTCCTCTGGGCTACAAAACACACAAAATGACTGAAAACGGCGTTGATCTTTAGTTGTGTGTAATCAACAATATCTATAGATACCTCTGAATAACATCCTGTAACCTCACTCCGAGTTTAATTGGTGCGGTTTTTCCAATCTCTGAAAAACACGTGCAGAATAGTGTAATCAAATAACAGGGACCGCCTTAAAACGCAAAAATAAAAAGTTCATGTTTCATTTTTGTTTTTACACACGCAGGAATACAGGTTCCCTCCGATTTGCCTCAAGTGGACTCAGGATTCGTCCGTCCTTCAGGTATTGCTGCAACACGATCGAAAGGCGCGCCTCGTTGAAGGTTTCCATAACGACCGAACGCACAGCCTTGTAGTTGGCGAAGAGATGAAGAATTGTAAAGAGGAAGAACAGGGTGAGAGTCAGGCTGGAAGGCATAAAGAGGGAACAATTATATGACTTTAGATTTAAAAAAAGTTAACGTGTGTAAATGTTTGTTATAAAAACAGAACTTACACTGGATTGTCAGTGACAAGAGGAATGAGTAATAGGCTAACCAGCAGTCCAGCAAGATTCACCAACGTTTCCTACAGGACAAAAAAACCCAGATTTATTAATTTATACTGTCTGTCAGGTGATGTCTTCAGATTATGCTGATCTTAATTAAATCTGGAGTTTTTTAGATGATTTGTTTATCCGTCGTATCTAACCCTGCACATCCCATTGTGAAACATGGTGGGGGCAGTCTCATGCTAAGGGAAAGAAAAGGTGATTAATATCAAGGTTTACCTGTCAAACAACACTGAATACAAAAACACGTGTCATAGGTTTACATGTAAAAATGCATAAAACCTCACAGTTTTTTGCTTCTTAGTGTTAACCTAATTCATTTTACAATTAAATATGTTAAAGTTTAAGTTGTCAGTGTGATTTAAAGGGGTGTGAATACTTTCACAAGGCAATCTGTGAAAAGAGTAGCTGCAAACTGATTTAATTTTTGAAAATTTTCATCATTTTAAAGGGCTTTACTATGTTGCATAACCTCAAGTGTGTGTATGTTCTTGCATCATGGAGAAATAAAGGTATAATGCAACATTCCACTTTTTTTTAAGAATTACAAATTACATTTGTGAATTCATCATAACAAAAAAACATGTTTCTGTTTTTCACTTCAAAGAGTGAGTAATATTCCAAAAACATGCCCGTACAGAAATTAGTTTTTCTACCTTAACCCTATTACTTTGCTAAAGGCAACTTTAACGGCACAGCATTAAATGCTGGTTTGACGAATGTTTGATTTATTTATATCGCAGCATGTGTCGCATTTTGTCAAAGCAGAACTAACCTGACTGCCATCTTTTGCAGAGATATCCGCCATGTTGTCCCTGCGAGCCTGATGGACAGTGAGTGCAGCCCTGGTCGCACCTCCGGCAACGCCAACGAGAGACTTGAGGGGGGGCAAGAAAAATTAAAACAAGCAAGCTTTGTTTCCTAACAGGCAGATGTACTAAATTCTTGCATTTTTGCAAGTTTTTATTATACTATGATAGTGTCCCATTCATGTGAAAGAGACCAAGATCTCAAGGTTTTACAGTTTACAAACTACGCCGCAAGTTGATGTGGATAAATAACTTCCTACTGATCCCTTTAAAGCCCCCAAGATAAGTTTAAATACCACACAAAGTTCCAGTGTAAAGCCTTTTCCTATTGCATGGCTTAGAGGTTACATTTTAAAGTAAAAATAAATAGTAACATCTTTCTAGAGATTAAAGAATAACCATAAACTTTTATTCTAAAGTCCAAAGCTTTACTTATTTGGATACCTGCTCATCACAGAACAGAAGGGGTGGGTGGTAACTATTTATGTGTACTCAGTTACATCTACATGAGTAACGTTTTGGAAAAAAATTTACTTTTAGGAGCTGTTTTACTTACTTTTACTTGAGTAAAATGTCTTAAAATATATATCCAACAGCTTAAAAGAATGAAAAGCAAAGTTGTTTAAATAAAAACGCTATTCTAAATATGTAAACTATATAAACAGGTTATTGTGTACTTTTTACTCTTACTTGAGTAATTTCTTGGATGAGTACTTTTATTTTGCTTTGAAGTGTTCCTACTTTTACTTGAGCACAATATCTTGGTAAAAGAACAGCAAGTTAAACAAATGCTTAAAATTCCTGTTGTTTTTTGTTTGTTTGGTTTTTGTTTACCTTGAATATTCCTGCAGTGCAAACTACCAAAGTAAAGCAGGCCGGAAAGTAAGGAGCCAAGATTTCCATGAACATTGCGATGTCGTTTAGAACATCTGCAAAAAGCCTGGAAAGGAATTACAACATAAAGCAGTGAATACAATTAAATCAGGACTATAAGTAATTTAACTTGTGATTATACCTCCACTTTTTGGCCTCAGAATCCAACTTACTTCTGGAATGTAAGACAGAAATAAATGAAAAATTAAAAACATTTAAAGCTGCAACAGCGCAAATCTTAACTAACCCTTTTCTCCACGCAAAGAGGATTCTTCCCAACATCCCAGTTCCATCTGCAGACAACATCGTTTTAAACACACAGACAGGTAAATTGCATAAATATTTAATGCTTTTTAGTGTAGGGTTTGGATTTATCGTGTTGTGACACATTTTTAACATGTATTAAGATCAATGATGTTTGAAAATTCCAATAACTACTAAATTGTTGCTTTCTCAGTTTGTTCTTATAGCGCATTGGTTAATTTATAAAACATGATTAAATTTAGTTACAGTTTACAGATAAAAATTACACTTCATATTTAACTGGTATACAAAAGAAGCAAATTTTAGGTTAAGTCGAAAGCTTCCCCAGTTACTTCAGGTGCACCTCATGGTTCTTTTCTTGGGCCTCTGCTTTTTTACCATCCATCTTCTCCCACCTGGCCACATTTTCAGAAAATTCCACTGCTGTGTGGATGATATCCAGCTCAAACTCTTCACCAAGCCCAAAACCACACTTCAATCATCCTTGCCTCTGTTAAATTAAATCACAGTTTATTTTAAAAAAATTCAAACTGAATTCCAAGAAAAGGTCAATTTTCCTTGATGGCACCAAGTCTACCTTAACCAAATGTAAAAGTTTAACAACTGAAGTAGATGATTTCACAGTTACCCCTTCCCTTCTCATGCTTGATTGTACTTTATCCTCTACATCTCATCTCAGTCACATCCCTAAATCTGCAACGGTCTCCTTTCATCTCTTACTCCCACCAGTCCACTTGTCCCCTATGGATTACTGTAACTGCCTCCTATCAGGTGTTCCTCTTAAAATCATTGATTAACTTCAACTGGCCCCTTTAAAACTCTCAATACTTTTTTTATTACATTAGATTCAAGATTATGTTTATTTATATTGTGCCAATTTGAAACACATGTCATTCAAGGCAATTTACAATAAAATAATTTCATTACAGTCATAAAAACCTGATAAAATCAGTGTAGAAAGTTTCCAATCTATTGAAACCCAGTAGACTTGCAACATTCACCCTGCTAAAACGATAGTTTGCAATGTCTTGTTGAATTTATAGTTATCCCTCATACTGAGCAGGCATGTAGCACGTTTAAAGAAGCACAAGCTGATGTTCTCATCCAAGACGTTTTCTCAGCTAACAGAACACCAGAGCAGGTGTAGCTACTATAGAGAGAGAACAGCAGGAGAAAACAGAAAAAGTTGAAATAACGGCAACTAAAGCCGAATGGACAAAAGAAGAAACTATATATAGTTTTAGCAGCATAACTATAAAAAAATTGCTCCATGAATTATTCAAGATTTTTGTTCTGTTTAATGTCATTATCTATTCTACCAATTATTATGTTTGACTTTACTGATATTTGCGTTTTTCATTGACCTTTAGTCACTTGAAAGGTTGTGTTTTAAAGAGATGTATTTGTGCTTTAATTGTTATCATGATAAAATATGGCACAGCTCTGCTTTAACAACAGCCGCTGTCGCACCTCGAAGTAACCAGGTAACCGTGGCTGCAGCTACAGTCGCCTCCTGGTTTCCAACACCAACACCTTTAAGGGAAGCCTGAGTGGCTAAAGTCCCTGAAAGAGAGCTGAAGAAGGCCTGAGGGGGAAGAAACAGAAAGCCTCAGTCTGACAGTTAAGGGTAATCCATGCGCTTCGAAGTGTTTCCTGCACCTGAAGTGTGTCCCAGAGCTGGTACTGGATGTAATCGCTGCTGACACTCGCTGGGAAGCCTTGAGGCAGGAAGACGCTCTGAAACCAACAGTTTAAACCGTTTGAACGGGATTTCGGTTTAAACGCGGACACAAAAACAGTAAATACTGCTTACTTTGAAAAAACCAACAACCAGGCTGCCTCCTGATCCAGCAGCAGCCGCATCCCTCCTCCTCTGCAGCTCTCCGTCTTTTACTAAATATCTCCACGCCTGCGCACTGCCGTATCTTTCAGTGGCTAAAACCAAATCTGCCTTTTCATCCATAGTTGGTGTTCAACAGAGTGTATTAAAAACAAACTCAATCTGTTGAATTATTTAACATTTAATGTGATTTTAGGAGGACGTAGAGGGCTTTGGTTCACTGACGACGTGTCTGTCTCCTGCTTTGAGTTCTGATGTGATGCTTCCGTGTTTACATCCGGGCTGCTTGCTTCGCCGCGTCCCATTGGTGGATTCGGACAACAAGGCGGGCTTAAAGGGACAACCTAAACTATAATATATCTACAGATATTTATTTTAATTAATCAAGGCACTAAAACTGAATGAAATTATTACAAAATAAAAGGATTTTAATAAAAAACACAAATATTTTGTTATTTGTCCCTGAGAATTTCCCTTCTGTGGGACTAATAAAGGATTATCTTATCTTATCTTATCTTATGTTTAGCTTTTCTTATTTGACTTGAAAGGTGAAACTAAACCGCACTCTGTAAATCACCAAACCACAAAACCAGTTCACACTTACACAAAATCATTTGCTTCACCTTCGACAACGCTGTGAAATTTGAATTTCCCCCTTCCAGATTTTTTTCTGCAGTTGCTTTAAGGGTCACGCAAATCTCAAAGTATATATCTATGACTATGATTAGAGTTTTGTGATTTGACAACATTAAGTAATTTAAATACAAATCAAGACCCTAAAAGCAACCCCAGGTCCTTAAAGACAGTCATCTTTGGAAGCTGTACTCTAATTACCTTCAAAGTTTGACATGCCTCACATGTGGATTATGTCAATAAACGTATTTTATAGCTATCTAAGGTTAAGGCATTGCCTAAATAACCTTTTTTAATAGGAAATAAATTATTCATTTTCTAATAAATGAAACTTTTCTTTGGGGATTGATTTGGATTGTTTTTCCTACTTATTTATTAAATCAAATTGCTGTTCACTAATATTCACATATCCTTTAAAAAATGTAAATAAACAAAATTGCCTTAACACTAGCTTGACCAAGCAGGCTCTTTTTTTTTTTGTGCAAGCAAACCAGGACAGGACGGCATCTTAGAATCAGTCTCTTTACTGTAAAAGTACATACGCATAGTGGGACATCTGGTAGCAGCAAGATAGTCCTGGGTTCATATCCCATCCTGCGATGACTCCAGACAATCCAGTGTCCTCTGATAAATCAAATATGTGACTGTTAGATCAGTTAATCTCTCTAAATTACCCTAGGATGTACGTGAGTTTGTGTTTTTTCTGTGTGTTGCTATGCGTTTGAGTTGAAAGGATCCTACTGACATTTAGACAGTTCAAAATAGGATTGAATATGGAATAAGTTGCACAAAAATGGATGCAAAATATTTATAAAAGCACAGTATTAAGTATTAAACGACTATTTTTGTTGATTTCACCATGTAGAGTGGAGATATCAGTCTCTTTTATGTTATGTAAACATTTATGCAGAGTTATGCTTAAAACAATCTAGTAGCGGTGTAATTAGTATGCCAGTGGTTTGATTCTGAAGGTTTTTAGATTTTTTCTGTTCAGTCTCTTTTACTCTGTTGAAAGAATCCAATGGAACCAGTTTTATTTAGAGTTTCAAACATATATAAACAAATCCCAAAGTGAATCCAGAACTTTTTAGAACTTTGGTTCCTCTTTTTCTGGCAGAAATGTGGCTTGTTCGCACAGATGTTCTCTTGAGTTTTGGACGCTGCGCAGCTGGAAGATTTAAGAGTTTTGGACATTTGTTATGATGCATAACCATGGCAACAAATTAGTTTACAACTGAAAGAGCTAATTAACATGACAAAAGCTGAAATAATATCTCATTTGCAACCAAAAATCCTGAAAGAGTAAAAAAAAAAAGTGTGAGGTGTGAATCCAGAGCAGAAGCAAAAAGTTTAAGAGAGAAGAGGAGGAGGTTTAAACCATATTTTTAAAAAAACATTAATGTAAGATCGCTGGCTAACGAGCTGAAGATTAGTTGGCAAGGAAGGACTATTCATAAAATGAAAAACAAAACATGAAGCCCTGAGCATCCTTCTCATCTAAATGTTCTCCAACAACAGTCTTCGGAGGCGTATTCATAGCTGGCGTAACACAGATTGTTAGAGGAGATCGTCCCTACCCAGCTCCCTCAGCATCAACAGCAATTTTTTAAACAAACGTTGACATGAGTTACAACAGAATTTAATTCACCGTTAGGATTATTTTTGGTATTTTTGAATTTGAACAAACGAAGATCAAGGTACACAGCAGACAGGCCAGGGAGGAGGTGCAGCGAACATGTAATTCTACCCAGACATGATCGTACGGCCTAAACTGACTGATTAGAGAAGCCGGCGTTAGGTCGCCGCTATCTCTGGAGGAGTTGCTGGGATCGCTCGCTCAGGAATGGGAAGCTATTGAACACACAATAGCTGCAAAGATAACTTATTTGTTGAAGGAAGTTAGCCTTAAGCAATACAGGTGAAGTTTGACAAGTTGATGCCGGACATCGTTCTACACCTGACCTCTCCCTGAAACATGGCAGTGGCAAAATCATGCTGTGGGGAAATGCATGACAGAGTTAATGGGGAGATTGCTGGAAGTAAATTCATGACAATCCTGGTAAAAGATGTGATAGGCTGCAAAAGACTTAAGATTGTATCAGCAGGATAAAGATCCTAAACCTTTCGCCAGAGCTTTGATAAAGTGGTTTAGAGCAAAGATCATGTGTTAAGATATATTATTGGAAAGGATTTGAAAATTGCTGCTTTACTGGGGGATTTATTTGTTGTGATGTGTTTCTCTTATCCACTTTGTGCCTGTTTGTTTAGGACAGGGCTCTCCAACCCCGGTCCTCGAGAGCTACTGTCCTGCAGGTTTTGGATGCAGCCCTGCTTCAACACAGTTGCATAAAATGATTCAGCAATATCAAGTAAAAAAAAAAAAAGCCTGGTAACCAGCCAATTTTTTGCATCAGGTGTGTTGAAGCAGGGTTGCATCTAAAACCTGCAGGACAAGGGCTCTCGAGGAACAGGCTTAGGATGTTTGAATCACCTGTCAAATGAATACATTTTTCATTTAGGCCTCTCGATTGACGCACTCCATTTTGAAGAACGTATATGAGTATTTTAATTTAATGTACCTTTTACTTAAAATATTTTTGAAGTAACGCAATCGATCTTGACTCTCAGTCCCAACTTTTTGCAGAAGTAATTCAAACTCATTCCAACTGTATCATCACGAACAAGATGCAGGAAGATGAGAAAAAAGAAAGTCACGTCCAGATTTACATCTGGCGCAGAAATTATGACGTAAATGATGGATATGATGGGAACTGACCATTCAAACTACAGATGCTTTGAAAACCATGTATTTATTTATTTTAACAAAATACATGCAGTGAAATCAAATTCCACACAAGCTTTTTTTTGGGAATAATCCTATTTTTTTTGTTTTTTGTTTTAAAGCAACTCATTGATTTTCTAAAAGGAACAGACACTGCGACTTATGGTTCATCCGGGTAACTAATCATTAATAAGCAGTGCGGCCCTCTCCTGATGAACAGCTGTGTATATCTGCTGTGGGACATAAAGTATAACAAACTCTCTCTGTCAACAGGGGTGTGAGTGTGTCTTATCTCTAGCTATAGATTAGAGACCAGAAAGGAAAACATGTGAAACTGTGGATTTCAAAGTGGAAAAGCCGGTGTGATGCACAGAAAGATGACAAATCGTTTATACGGGAGTGCCGTTTCACCTTAAGGCGTTACAAGTCCAGACACACCTTGCTCACTGGAATGTCGACCGAGGAGAAACTGAGCTGTTACTCACCGTGTTTATCCCAGCGACTGACAGCACTTACAGGAAGTAAGGACAGAGCCCGAAGGGAGGCACCACGAAGAGGAGAAAAAAGTGCAGCAAGTGTCCGTGTGGGCTGACAGGCAGAGAAACCAAAAGTCCGGCCGGTGAAGAGGGCGTGGAAGGTTTCACACAGATGTCACGGGAGCGAGTCACCCTCAGAGAAGCGGCCTGATTTCGTCGCATTCAGTTGTCTGAGAGACGAAGTTTCTCCAAAATCAGAAGAACAACAACCGTGGTCAACAGCTGGGGGAATCTTTGCCAGGGGATAAATCATCAGTTCTGCTCCACTGACCTGATCCCACTGAACCGATACGGATTCAAGACTCTGCTGTTAAAATCTGTCCAGGTTTGTGCTTTACTAGAACTTGAAATGACGAATCGGCCCTTTAGCCTCATTAGCAGATATGCTTACTGTAGATTAAAAAAAACAAACCTATACATTTTCAGGGAAACCAGATGTTAGTGGGTCTCGTGACAAATGATTCAGACGACTGCCTAATATTGAGGAAGTTCACAGCAACCGCAATGGATGCAGTTTGTGGAAGAAAAAGAAAAATGATGTCAGTGTGGTGCCTGCAAACTGTTCTCAGATTTTTTTGTTGTTGTTCTTGTTGTTGTTTTAATTTTTGCCATTTCAACATACCGGCCCAGCAGGCTGCGTTGGACAATCCGGAAACTCAATCATTGAGGTCCTGTTACAGCAAAATCTTTTGTACTTTTTGATGCGACAAATGGAACCTCTTTATCGACCTCAAAAGCTCCCATGATCTCTTTGAGGAAGAGGCATTTGCAACGCAAGCATATTTATCCAAAGAAACTGCATGAAATTGGGAAAAAATAATGACAAATCTACTTTACTGGCTTTGTTCAGTGCGTCTGTTGTAATGAGATAAGCAAAGATGACCTGTGTTATACCTTATATCATCCAAGATACTTAAACTTGTCTTGCTTTTCAGGTATGTCGGCCCACGATGCGGAGAATGGAGATGCGGTTGAACTGACTCAACTGACAGTCACACCTGGGTCAGCCGAGGACCGAGATGTGACCAAGAGAAACATAGAGAAGTACAGGAAACTGGCAATTGCCAGCGTCGTCTGTGGGCTCTCCTGCATTGGATACAAAGCATTGGAAAGTGTATATAAGGTACTCCCTCGTTTTGTTTTGGTTGAACTTGTATCTTTCAAATCTAGTTTTGCTGACTGTTCACAATTCCTGTAAAATAAATTAATGTCATTACACACCCATCCTTTTATATTGCCCATTGTGTTTTAATCGTCACTCGTCACCTGATGGAAAACAACACCCTACTGGAGGTTTGTTTGCTGGGATGTGTTCCTCTTATGTGTTTGGGAACGTTTGTTTAGGATATTTAAAAATTTCAGTAAAATTCTTCTCACTTTTATTTAGGCGCACTGATGAACTCCCTCCACTTTGAAGTACTTTGAAGGAGCAATTTTACTCTAATGTACCTTTTGATTGGAACATTTTAAAGTAATGCTGCTGTTCTTGATTCTCAGTCCGAACTTTTTTTTTTTGCTTTATCTTGTGACCATATCGTCATAAGATCAGAACAGGGAGATGAGAAGAAAGAAAGAAAAACAAGCCGAAAAACAAAAATTGGTTACGTCCAGATTTACATCTGGTGCAGAAATTATGATGTAAAAGTTGGATAAAATGAGAACTAAACATTCAGATTATTGAAGCTTTGAAAACCCTCAATTTATTCACTGGATTTACAAACTTCATTGATTGACAAACATATTCTTACAAATCTTCCCCCTTTTTATAGCAGAAAGCCTTTCCATCGCCTCTTACAATTAATTCACTAACACTATAAACTGCAAACAAAAGTTTTTTTTTAGCATTATAAATTCAGAAGCATTTAAAGCTTAGTATTTAGATTCATCCAGATTGTTCCAGTTTTACTTCAGAGATCACACATTTCTCGTTTGTTTGATCATTTCATCTTAAAAAAAAAACGTTTGAATATTAATTAGTAAATAATCATTTTTGAGCTTTAAAACTAATAGAGGTTCCATAATTTCAAGATATTTCATTGAATAAGTGACATATTAGTATGTTTTATGGCGTTCACCATATATAAAATTCTCGTAGCTTTCGCTATTGTTGGTTTTTATATTGGTTGCCCCATACTGTAATGCAGTAAGAATAAATAACTAATAGAATTTCTGGTGTTGATTGCTCTAGATATCTTTTACTTTACTTAGGTATATATATTTTTTTGGGTGGGGGGGGTGGATACATACATAAAGTCCTTATTATGTGCCGTTGGTTACAGATCCATAATTTTATTTTTTATTTTTTTTTGCTCCTCAGGCCGAGTACAGACCGCAGGAAGCCCAAACACATTTAAAGGAGGCAAAAAAGTGCAGCATCATCTCCATTTTGGCACTGTTTGCAGTTTTAATCAGTATTCCTCTACTAATAGTTTTCCTTTCATATGTACTCACGTTGTTCGACTGACCCGCAGAAGATAAGACACACAAGATCGTGTCATAATTCCTTTTTCTTTTGTGAATTCTGTGTATTATGGAGATATGTAACAACGTAAAAGCTGTGATCAGACTGGCGTTAGAAGTTACAGGCACTGTTTTACAGAAAGAAACAGACAGCCTTCAACTTTTTTTATACCTTGTAATATTTATTTACCATTTGGATCATTTTTATTTTAAATGAACATATAAACTCCAACATTGCCTTTTAAAATTAAAATATTTTTACAGTTATCCCCCCCTTTTAGAGGATTCCCACTTTGTTTTTTTTAACCCATTCAGTAAAACTGAATAAAGACGATGTCAAATTAAAAGATTTTTGCATACATTTAGTGGAAATCCTAAAAAGAGGGGAGGAATAAACTTTAAAAAGCACTTTTATATACACTCCTGTAACAACTCATTCCTTAGTATAGTTTATTATTAAAGGAAATGTTCACATTGTTACTGTATATACCAATCACATGTACTACAGAGGAGATAAAAAATACTTAGCAGAAATAAATAAAAAATAATAATAATAATGGCATAGTGATTATGGCAGTGCTTCAAAATGTCATTATGAGGCCGATTGTGTGCCACCATTATTGCATTGTTACTTTACCAATATTGTTTTGTATTGAACATGTACATTCGTTTTATACATTTTTATAATAAAAAATGTTTTTAAGCTTGGATTTGGTTAATGTATTCTAAAACAAAATAATGAGAAACAAAAACATACTCAAATAAGGGTTATACAGTTAAGGCAACCTCGTTTACAGCGACAAACGGCTACAGTTATAATGAACTTTAGCAACGATTAATAATGTAAACTTGGCCGTGGACACGCCCACTTTACCAGGTTTTATTTTATCAGAGAAAAACAAAACAAAAAAAAATTTCAAAAGGAGTGAAATTTCAAAATCAAATAATGCATTGAGCCAGTTTCTGCCCTGAGCTGCGTAAAAAAGGTTTCCGTATATTTATAATATTTATATATAAAAATAGCTGCCGTTTTAAGTCACAATGATGCTGCAAGGAGATAAACACCAAACACTGAGTTTTACAATCAGAGTTATCAAACAATATCAAACAAATCAGTAATAATACTATACAAAATGCTGAACAGAGAACTGTTTTTATTCATTTTGAGAGATTTTACCAATGAGAGACGGTTGACTGAGGAATAAATATACTCATCTGTACAAGTGTGTATGCTTTACTTCTCTAAGTCGACGTTTTTGTGCTACGTTGTGCAGTTCTTTGGACGCTACAGTTATTTAATTGGAGTTTGCCACAACACTTGGACACGGACTGACGCCACATCCAGATCACACTCGCAGGAGCAGCTTCTTTCCCCAAACAACCACCGGCGGCTCGTTCTTCAGCCGCAGCTCTGGTCGTGTATCAGCCACAGATTCAATTTGTCCAGCTTGGAGCAGAGCAGCGAGTCGACGTCCTGAATGCCAAGGGACGGTTCGTCTTTGGGAAAGCCGCCCCGCCGCGGCCTGGACGAGGACGGACCGCCTTTCCCGACGCCAACCAGAGGCTTCTTCGGCTTTCTGACCTCGCCGACCTCTAGGAACTCCAGGAAACGCTTGATGCGCCGCGGGCCGAACCAGGACTCTAAGCCGTTCTTGCGATTGAGCGGCACCTCGAAGATGGTTTCCAGGCGGCTGAAAGGTCAAGAAACAGATCAGATGAAAGGACGTTTAAGCTGGTGGAGAGCGGTGTCTAAAGTCAGTCCTCGAGGTTTCCTCTGGTTTCAGTCTGAGTCAAAAGATGCTTTATGTAGTTGAATCATTTGAATCAGCCCCAATGTACCTAAGTTAAATAATGAAGTCATCAGCAGGAGTTTATATCATACTAAGGAAGTGATTCAGCCGTTTGAATTAGGTGTGTTAAACAAGGTAGAAATCAGGAAATTCAGGAAATCAGCCGTCAAGGCTTGGAAGATCTGTGATGTAGAGGAATTACTCTGGCGCCACCTTCTGGTGAGACGTTTACATCTAATGATGGTAATCAGAACCGCCCGCTCTGTGAAACCAAATTTCAGCACACTGATAAGGTTACCTTTGTACCCTTTCCTCTGCCAGATTATTTCTATCAGGTTGAATCCCTTCTGATTTCTTTGCTAAAACAAACAAACAAACCCACTGAAAAAGCAGCTTTATATTCGCGCGTTTTAACATTCCAGTTCGCTAGAAAGCAAGGAGGGACGACTGCGTTTGGCAAATATAAACTATTTTAGTAGTCCTAATTGACCTGAAACAGGTTTACTCTGATTTAACGTCAGACAGTAAAGGCAAAGATGATTTATGTACATTTTATTTCAACTCTACATGTTCAAGATAAAATAAAATAAAAATAACCCGACTGGCAGAAAATGTAAGAAAATATTTCCTATTAAAAATGAAAAACCAAACCAAATCAAAATCAATCTTTCCATTTGTGAGAAATCAAACCTCACACCCGCATGAGTCACTCTTGACTGCTTTGGAGAATTATGTCACGAAGAAGGAATGATTCACCAGACTTCCTCTGCGCGTTAAAAATAGGTTAATGTGAGAGTTATTACTCAACAGAAGCGAGACTCTTTATGCGCTCACTTATTATATTTGCTTTAAAAAAAAGGTGTAAACAATCCTGTCGATTGGACGCAGACTAGACTGGGATGTGTCATCGTTCTAACCCGGTTTCTTTAGTCCACAGAGAGCTGGCAGAAGCGCGTCTGCTTCCATGTTAATTTTTTTATTATTGGAGGGGCGGCGGAAAAGTTTTCTTGTGTATGTATAAAAAAAAAAAATACAGAACTCAATTTAAACTTACCTTTCGGGGGGTTTGCTGAAATTTTTGTTAGTGTAAATTTCTTCCAAACTGAACTTCTTCTTCTTTACCCTGATAGGACACGAACAGAAAACAATCAAATAATAGCTTAAGGCTACTAGAGAAAGTTTTGTTTGTTGTTTTTAAACCAAAAGCGAAAGTTCCTGTAAGTTGAGCCTTTTCCAAAAACAACACTCAGACTGTATAAACAAAGTTAACTTATTGTGCTGAAAGAGCAAGAGAACAGAAGATGCTGTTCAAAGAGCATCTCCTGTTCTAAGTCTTGCTAATACCTCTATACCCCCTCTACTACTCTCTCTGTACTTTGATCTATCTCTTCACTCTCACCACTGTCTCTGACTATGGTTTTTTCTCTAGATAGCTTATGGTCAGATTGGTACTTAGTGTAACATTGTGTCAACTTAATAACTCGCTTTGGATAAAATAAAATAAAATCTACTAAATGCATAAACATAAAAATGAAATAAAAGAGTTTTCACTTACCTGATGGGTTTGGGCAAACCCATGGGCGTCAGGTTAGTCTGAGGTTTCGGCAAAGTTTTCCGAATCCTGATGGATGACACCTTTTTTTGTTCTTCGTGCTTCTTGCCAACCTTTAAAAGAAAAAAACCATTTATACGACCCGTCAAGTGCGAATGCAGCACAAGCAGTTTCCTTCTGCACCGACTGCCAAGCTTTTAAAATATTCAGTTATCCAGTCATAATGTCAGGATTTTCAGGGACATAATGATAAATCCTTGCAAAACCAAAAGTGCGAAATTTATTCAAAACAAAAAGACAAAATGTCGAGGCTAGGAGTCGACATTAAACGTCTTAGGTGTTGTTGTGTTGTTTTCTGGTTCAATGAAAATAAAGTGTAAAACATTTAACCATGATCCCATAATAAAATATATTGGAAAATAAATATATGAGTAAAATCCTATCTAGTGGAATTTGGCATGTCCATAATTTACTCATCTCAGATGGAAATAAGACTTTTTGACAAAGGGATAAAGTCATGAACTAGTTTAAATAAAAGTTTCTTTTTTTCCCCTAAACTGTTTGATTTCTGCTAGATAGTTGAAAATGGGGAGAGATTAAGTTTTAGATGAAGTGTCTGAGCACTTACTCAATTATGTTGAAGATTTTCCTACATAGGTTTTGTCTAGGGCTGCACAATATATCACAAACACATCTTCATTGCAATATTCAAATAAAAGAGTGCAATAATTGTTTAATGATATATGTTTTGTACTTCTGTGCTGTAATATTTAGCAAATAGCGACTGAAACAAATGAAAGGTCACAAAGAGAAGGAAGCACAGATTACAACAAGATGAAAGAAGAAAACATGGCAAGATCTAATGTTTTTGCAGTTCACCATTATTGCTTTCATTAGAGGTCATGGTTAATAAAACAAACAAAAAAAAATACTAAAAACACGTGGGGCAGACTCGGATATTAAACTTTGATAAATACATCAAGAGTTGCTCATGAAAGAGTGATTCTGATCTTGTTGCAGAGAATATATATATTTTTTTTATCTAAGAAAATAAGTAGAAGATAATGCAACCAAAATTTCAAGAGAGCAAAGATTACAAAGAGAGACGAGAGGAAACAGGCATATGTCACAACTGACATCAACATCATTTCAATATTTACAATATTAACGCAGTCACGATATTTTCTAATATCGTGCAGCCCTTGTTTTGTCTGTCTTTCAAGTCGGCGAAGGATATTTTATGATCGAGGGTGTTTACATAACATAAACCTGACGTTTTTTCACAGGAGCGTGAACACTTTTCAGACTTTAAACCATTTTTGTTTAATGATCTAATGAAAGTGTTTTTTCACAAGTTTTACAGTAAATTCTGCAGCAGGCTTTTGAAAGTGCTTATTTTGTAGTAGAGGATATATTATGTCATAAAATATCATTTTGTTAGTTTTCATTATAAACGTTTTATGTGGTACGTATTTATAAAAAAGTTTTTGCAGCTCTACGCACTTTTTATTGAGTAAATAAAGCTCTTTGGATAAAATAAGTTGCTCACCCCTGCTTTAAAAAAACTGCTTGTTGGTGTTTAAGTTTAAAAAGCTACACATACTTTTATTTCAGAATCAGACAGAGCCTTATCCTCTCTCAGCGCAGCGTCATCAAACTCCTGACTGGAGGAGCTTGTGTCTTCGCCATCATCCTCCTCTTCGCTCTGTTGCCTTCTCTCCGTCTCGTACGGCGCAGAATTCTCACTGTCAAAAATAACGGCACGTCAGAGAACAGTCACGATAAATTGGGGCAATAGACACTGAAAAAGCTTTCCTACCTGCTGCTCGGTTCCAAGGCGGCAGCAGAATCGGATCCTGAAGCGAAACCGGGTGAACGCCATGTTGGGGAGTATGTGGAGGAAGCAGGAGGTGAGGGAATGTGGCTGGAGGCGCCAGCTGCTGCCCCTCTGCCGTCAGACTTCTTGGAAAGGAAAGCCAGCGGGCTTGAAAGGAAGCAGGAGGCGAGCGCGGTGAGCGAACTGCACGGGGAATGGGCATTCACAGGCGACAAGTGATGAGTCACAGGGTCATAGGAGGCCGATCTTCTGGAAGGGTACACCTCCTTGCGAAGGCAGAGCGGTGCTATCTCCCTCTCCACCTCCACGCTGCACACAGTGTGTCGGCGCGCACGCCTTAGCGACCGCTGGGTGTGGGAGTTTAAATGGTGGTGCGCCGCATGCAATCTGTGATGCGGTGCATGCGGAGAGGGAAACCAAGGCGACTCGTCGGAGTGGAGGATGAGTACGTCTGGGCACGAGTAGCTGCGCAAGAGGCGCCTCGAAATGTCGCGCTCTGTCCAGCGCATGCGCGTCTCGGCCAAATCCGCATCCTCCACCGTGACAGACCTGGATCCCTCGTCAGATTCGCTAATCCTACTGTGCGCAACCATGCCACTCCTCCTCTGGTCTTTGGCTCTTCGTTGCCTGGAGTTGACTCGTCTCATGCATGGTGTGGGGTTGCCATCACTGATCTCGGAGGCATTGAGGAAACCCTTGTGCGCCGCAGAGGCGCCAGTTCGATGTTTCTTTTCCGTAACAGGTTTATCTTCTTTGTTTACGCATCCGGAATAAAGTAAAGGAAGCTGTGAGGTTGAGTGAAGAAAGTCACTTTCCAAAAACTGGGCCTGCACAGACATTTTAGCTTCGTGGTTTTCCGTCTGGGACTCCCTAGTTTCGGCCGCAGCTGAAAACTTCCCAGCACTCCTCAGGCTGTTCTTAAGACTCTTAGAGGGCTGGTTCACTTTTTTGGTCGATGCATCCTCTCCTCGATCACTTGGAGTGGACATAAAATCTGTGCTCATGGGTTCCTGCCTGTCGTGCGACGAGGTAGACACCCAAGTCCTCTGCATCTCCGCTTCTAAACTCGTGTGATAAGGCGATTTACGTTTTAAGTGCTTCTTCTTGGTAATGTGCTGCAGATCCTTTAAATCAGGATAGACAAGAACTACAGACAGTCGCTTCATTTCTGGTTGCTTAGCGGGGGGGTCTGGGACGGTTGTCTCAACATCCATAACGTCACTGAAGGCATCAAGTCTACCAGGAGCTGGTTTTGTCTGCAGTTTTTTACATAAACCACTGGGCTTCACCTTGTTGTCCTTTTCATTCTTCTGTGACTTCCTGCTGCTTTCATCCATCCCGCCCCGTTCACTTTTTCCTTTTGTGTTCGCTCGTTTTGACACAACCTGACGTTTGTAATCAGGTTTGGTCATCTCATCCTCATCTGAGGCGGCATGAGTGACCGCACCCCTCTTTATGGCTGTTCTCGGCCTCTTCGTAGCATCGGCAACCGAAGCCACGTTCGTTTTTTTCCTCCTTACAGCGTCTTGGGAAACATAGATGGGCTTCAGCTGCCTTTTTTCTCGCGTACGCTTTGATACTGGATACACTCCAGAGATCCGTTTGCACTCCATCTGTTCTGTATCCAAAGTGCCGAGGTTTTGCTGAATTACGCTGAAACTTTCTCCAATAGATTCCTCCTTAAAGTCAAGTTGCTTTGTCTCTGATGGATGTCTGTTTCCTGCATCTCTTCTGAAGACTGGCTTTACACCAGGCAGCCTGCCTCTCTGGTCCTTAACAGTGGCGTAAACATTTAGGTTTGACTCATGCGAGGCACTTATTTTATCTGTGGGATGTAACAGGAAGGATGAGGCAGACGGTTCACCAACATGTTCTAAGCAATTGCTTACCAAAGGCACTACGTCGGGAAAGTTATCTTTCCTGCTTATTGCCCATTCAAAATCCCGCTCGGTTCCGCATGTTGAATCATCAAACAGCAGCCTTTTCGATTTTGGTGCAATGCATGTCGACATTTTTGTTTCTGCAGAGTAAACAGGGCTTTGCTGGCTGATTGGGATTTGTGCTTCGGGAAGATAATTACTGCTCTTCTCTGAATCGTTGGCATCGGTTCCTCCGTTGGCCTCGCTCTTTTCGTCCACGGTAGGCGGAGGACTGGCGGTTCTGAAGAGCTTGACCGGAGTCATGACTATCTCGGTGAAGCTGGCCATCTTCGATTTCAGGGACTGGAAGAATGGGGCAATTACCCATCCCTTGGAGACGGATGTGTTTTCGTTAACGTCAATGCCAGGTAAGTCCTCGGAAGCGTCATGTTCAGATATAGCAGCATCAGGATTTCCCCTTGCCTGCTCTACGAATGGTTCTTCCAAAGGAGAGGCATCCGTCTCACACTCTAGGCTTTTTGAGTTCTTCCACCTATGAAAATAATGAAAAATATTGGTTTTGTGAAATGTGAGACTAGCACATGTTCACCTAATTAAAACTAAATAATCAAACATTTGGAAGAAAGGAAAAGCATGCCGTCAATCACACTTACTCATGTTGGTGCTCTGATGCCAGTCTGATAGTAAATCCAACCTGGAAATTAAATGTGTTTTTTATTAGTTTTTGGCAACAAAGTCGCATCTAAACAAAACATGTCAATGATAATTTAAGTAAACATGGCAGTGACGATGAGGTGAGAGATATGTCCTTCCCTCTCTTTTTCTAATATGAGCTTCCTCCTTTATGCGACATTTAGCAATGTTGGCAATGTAATTTGTGTCAAGTCTGAGCTTTTACTGACTAAATAAGTATACTCAGTATAAAAAAAAAAAAGAGAAGATAACTTTATAAGTCTTACAATACACTAGCAAACAATTACTGGCCTCCAAACAGTTCTTCACAATAAATATATTTGTGATATATCGGGGAGAGCTAATCTAGTCTGCTAGGTAAATATTTATATTCTGTGTTTAAGTACTCATGTATTTAGCAGACACTTTTTCAAACAACATGCAAAGTAATTATGTGGACAATTACATATAATTTATTTGCGCACAAAAGGTTAATTACTGTTTAATTAAACATTCCCCAACCCAAAAACGTGTTAAAACCCATTTTAATTTGTTTGCTCCAGATCATCGTAATTTACTTCATTGCTGTCAGAGTGATTTTATGGGTCAGATTGTGGGAAGTTGGTACTCAGTTGGCTGTTCAAATCAGAAAATGATTCAAAACTGTATTTGGAACGGACAAACCAAGCCAACATGAAGCGTGTTTGATGCCACTGGCCTCAACCAAAGGGAGAGTTTATGGGCCAAACTTAAAAGCCAGATCTTTTTTACAACAAGCTTTTCATTCTGGAAAGAACAGTTGTCAATGATGAAGCCAGAAATGTGTCAAATAAATATAAGGAGGCTGACAAAAGCTGTAAAACCCATGTAGTTTGTTTAGGACATGCCAAGACGCTTTACCAAAGATAGGAAGGACATAATATCACACAAAGACTGACGTTTCAAATCCTTTATCTGTAAATTATGATTATTGTTTTTGTGTAGGTTTAAAACATTAAATCCAACCAACATGACAACAACTTCTTCTAAATAACCCCAGCTCAGGTTATGGAGTAATATAAAATGTCCCTCATCCTGCTTTAGTGATGAAAACGTCATATCTTTGTCTCGCAGACCCAGTCCATACTATCCACAATAAATAAGAGCGAATAGGTCACGATAATCAACAGCTTTTAATGCAGATAGGGCAAAAATCATTGTTTTGGTAGATCAGAGCTGAAAAGTCCTAATAAAAACCGATTTCTTTAAAAAAACGAAACAAACAACAAAAAGTCTTTCCTAAATCTGTCTCCTTAAAAAAAAAAAATATATATATATATATATGTTAGAGTTCATAGTGCAAAAACAAGAGACAAGAGTGATACATGCTTCTATGTATTTTGCTTAGAATAGATTAGATCTTGCTGCTGGAGTCTTAACATCTGGAAAATTAATCATATCACACCAGTTCCAACATTTTTGTTAAGTCATTTTTCAAATATTAAGCAGTTGGTTATCCAGTAGAAATCATAAAGACCAAGATACTTAGTTTCCTGAGCACCAGAAATTAAAGGCCTGTGGCATTTTGTCGTCAACGTTTCAGTTTGGAACAAACTCCATACAAACTTGAAATGTGTAGAAATATTATTTACCGGAGTTTTTAAATCAAGAACGTCAACTAATAATCATTTGCCGGATCCCTTAGTGACAAAAATGTAACAATTGTATAAAGATCTTTAGAAAACCTGAAAAAGTTTGTATTATTTTATCGTTTTCCTTTAATGTTGCTTGAGAATAACGTGCTATGCAGGATGCCGCACAAACAAACTATTCAATAATTTCTTTAAAAAACCTTCAGAAATTTGCTGCACAGGAAAATCTGGGTTGATTAATTTGCAATTCATTCATTAAAAATCAGCAGTCTGTGTTAGTGGGTCAACGCTGGTTGCTTGTTTACGTCGGATGCAGCGGAGCGTGAAGAAGGATTAAATCACTTCATTAACCTACACACCTCCTAATGTGCACAGCACCATAACAAAGCTTTTGTTAAGTCAAACATGGAAGGTGAAACATTTTAAAACATTAACGCCACAGCGCAGTTTGCTTCCCAGTAAGCTCCTCCGTCTCCCGAGTTTCGCAGATTACTAACCTTGTTTGGTTCCTCATGCAGCCGCGCTTTCCCAACTCGGTGAAGCTTTGACTGTGAGGTTTGTACCTACAGAACATAAAAACAAAGGTTTATAGTAAAGTTTTTTTTTGTTTTTGTTAAGGTGAATCGGCGTACCATATCTGCGCTCTCCCTCTGCCTCTTTGTTGAGGATGGATTGGGTTCAGATTGATTCTGGGCAGCTTGGATGCTGGTGTAATCCTTCTTTTTTGCAGTTGTGGCTCTGGTGTTTTGAATGCGACCACTCCTCCTGTGTCTGGATTGTCCATCGTGTGCACAGCTACAAGTACAATCAATGAGAGTGTTATTATTAATGGCAACAACAATGGAGGGGAAAAAAGGCATACGATTTTTTAGTCCCCTTACAGATCAGAATGTAGTAAAAACGGGTTTCCCGATCCGATATCAGCCAACAAAAGTAGATTATATTGGCCTACATCTAAAATCTCAGATATCAGCCCTATGATGCAAGCGTTCAGCTCAAGCGTCTGATCAACGGCACCATTCACTTTTATAAAACATAGAACCTTCTTTCTTTAAAGAAAGTTCAATATTTATGTAACCCATTGATTAAAAATGAATGGATTGGTTTTTCTTTTAACCATTGTTTTTAATTATTGTTCTCTGAGTAATATCACTTCAACTCAAGCGGTTTCTTTCATTTTCCTCTACAAGAAACTAATAAAAGTCTGTATGATTCATGCTGATATTGTTTAGGGTCAATATTGGTTTTCTATCGGAAGGTTTGGTTGACTGTGTCTGATATTAAAAATGTATGTAATGTCGAACAAAATGTACTATTATTGATTAAATTTTCAAGCAGATCTTAGCTGCACAACCAGACATAAGACAAGCATTAAAAATAGTTAACAAAAGTGGAAGGAATCACTTCCATTCTGTCAAGTTATTTAACATTTTTTAAGTGTTTTGTTTCACTTTAAGCAAATGAAGCAAAGATTTTTTTCTCAAGATCTATACTAAACCAGCTTTTATGGGTAAAATAAATCTCTCCAGCACCGGACTAACCCAATAGCATGGGATAAATATGAAAAGCAGAAACACAGAAATGCAAAAGAAACCAAAAGGTGCAACAGCAACCATACCTGGGGGGGATGGATGAAAGGGGGAGGATAGGTGATGGAGGTTCACTGAGGGTGGGTGCACTACAGACAGGAAGTGGGGGAATAGCATCTTCATCCATCGGACAAACTATTTGGGAGAGCGAGTCAGAGGAAAAGTCAACATCCCATTTGCTCTTTCACACAGCGTCTCTATCCTTTTCCAGCGGGTCTCTGCAAATCGCGGACAGAAAAAATTAACGAAAACAACCCAAAAAAACCAACAAAAAAAAACAACGTATCATATTTAAACAAACAAAAAAAAAGATATTTAATATTAATCAAAATAATACTCCAAAAACAGGTGGTACTGCAGAGGCAAGGCTTACTTTTCTTCAGGTAGGGACGGAGGGTTGTTCTGAAATTAAGAGAACAGGACATAATTTAGGTCAAGCAAGAAAAATGATCATATGTGAAAGAAAATAGCAATAAAGATTTAGTGTCTTCTGATCTAGTTTGCCGCATTATTCATGGTCAATATTCATAACTTTTGAATATGTATCACTGCTGATTCCTGAGGAAGATTAGACTTGGACGAAGAAGGCAATGAAAAAAAATACAAAATCGAAATCATAGCTCCATTCATTGAATTTTTCATTATTATCCTGATTCATTTCTATGATTTATAATCACAACAATAAATTCAGAATAATCATGCTTGAAAGCTGTAACCACTGTCTGAATGGTTAATTCTACTACTTCCTCCCCCACCGTTTGTTCCACTAGACCCCTGATAAATAAAAAACATCATTAAATGAAGTTTCTGTAAGTAACCGACGTCCTAACGAAGACTGCTTTGAGTTGCTATGTTTTTGACAAGAGCAGTGTTTGACTTAGTTATTATTACTGCTATTGTTATCGTTTTAGTACCACTAGAAACGGTGCTCACGGCAAAGGCATGCCAGGGTAGCTTTGGTTCTTTTATTCTGATTGTTTTTTTTCTGTTGTATTGTTTTTTTTAAAAATAGATTTCCATACAAATTTTGTTTGGTCCAGGTGTTGGATGTTTTCACACTTTTTGGTCCGTCAGTTCTAGATGCTGAGCGACTACAGCGATTTATTTTCTCACTTTTTACAACAGGGAGCAGCAGATTTTATTCAATTTCAAAAATACTTTGTTAATTCCAGGAGGAAGGATAACCTGTAGCAGCCTGTATTACAGCGTCTGTAACTGACCAAATGCACCATGTTGTCGTAAAGCAATCTTGTGAAAGAGACACTCTGGGTTGTCCATAACTTTCTTGATTATCTGGTGAATCCTCCTATGCACCATCATCTCCAGTGGTTCCAGAGCGTTCCCCAGAACAGAAGCAGACTTCTTTATCATGTTGTTGAGCATCTTGGGAGCAGAGACTGCACTCACCACACAGAACTACAAAAGATATCCAGCATCTCACTGCAAATACAGAATGAGTTAAGCTTCCGTCCAGTGTAGTCGGTCTCTTCTTGTAGACGGATTCAGTGTCCCTTGAAATCTACAATCACTTAATCGTTGTGTTTACATTCAAAATAAGATGACTCTTCCCACATTAATCCACAAAGTGCTCAATCGGCTTTCTGTACTCCTTTTTTGTTGATGTCTGGCGTCTGGCTTGTGCTAGACGTCCGAGCTTAACAGAGCAAACAGAAGTGGTGTGCGTACAGTCCCCTGTGGTGCTCCTGTGCAACACAGGACACGATCCATTCATTTTCAGAAACCGTTGTCCGTTTGCCAGGTATCCATTGATCCAAACGATTGTTACCGCTTCCAACTGTGTCTGCTGCAGGTTTTGACGAAACAAATAAGGCTCAATTGTGTTAAATTCATTGGGGGAAATCTAAGAATATGATTCTCACAAGACAAAAGGAGAAAGATCAAAGCAGGATGTGTTCCACAACACTAATCCGACTTCTCTCCGTCTCCAGCTGCCTCCGCATCAGGGTCCAGAGACAGTAAGATGGGAGTGGGAGGCTAACGTCGCAGCAGCGTCTCCTGATAGGATTGAAGACAGACTTGCAGAATAAGCAAAAGAGTTCATGGTGGAGATGGAAAATAAAACATGGGAGGCGCGATAGGAGAAGTTGTGAGTCAAAGAAGGGAAGTCTGAGAAGAGAATGCTGAACTTGTTTCTGAGCTTGACCTATTCAAGAATGTGTTCAGTTCATAAATCCTGTCCAGACTTCCAATCTTCATGGATCTTCATTCATACTTAGTTTTTTAAGCGCCCTGCTTCATATACCAGGTTAGGAGAGTGACTTCCCCCAGTCAGGCTAAAAGCAACCAAGAGATTTGAAAACAGGCAAATATCTCATACATAAAACTGCGTGAGAAGAAACAAAAACTGCTTTGAGCAGGAACCTTTCAGAGAGTTTTAATTTAAACTACACTTATTCAATCAAAAATGAGTGCAGTCTAATTGCTGGAGAGAATTTTCTACATTTAAAACTTTAAAAGCAACAAGCTAAAACAACCAATAGCTTAGCTAAAAACATTTTAGATACAAGTAAAATGTAAAGTGTAAACTATTTTACCTCGGCGAAGGCAGAGTTTAAATGTAACACCATCTGAACTGAACAGTCCTGCTGCTCCCTGTGTGTAGCAGTTGTTGTTCCAGGTGATAGTCGGAGCCGGGAACTGTCATTTTTCAAAGCTTTCTATGACGTCTTGTTAAATAACGGACAGCGTTCCTACATTCTGGCTAAAGCGGTTACAACAGATTCAACTGAGAGTCGTCGGAGGAACTCACCTAAAGCCTTCAGCCGGACCGTGGTTCGGTGTGCCGTCGTAAACAAGACGTGCCGGTCCTGTGCAAAAGTCGGTTCCCCTGTGAAAATCTGTTCCCCCTGTGTCGGGAGCGCGCACTGCAGCCAGAGAGGCGGGTCTGGCGGATCTGACCCTTTTCACGGCGCTTCTGATCGACTTCTATAATAAAATAAAAGTCAGTCACCAAACACAGTTTCCCAACATGTAGTGTGCATTTATAATTTCTCGTGGCTAATATAAGAGGAAAAATTAAGACTTCCCGAAAAGATGAGAGTGTAGACTTTCTGGTAAATCTTTTTCTAATGTAAAATAGGACAGATTACTGGATTAAGGACATTTCTAGGATACTACATGCTATCACACGTTAAAACAAATGGAGAATTTGGATACAGTTGCTGTTTATTCCCCAAAGTTATGGAGGGAGGAAAGGAGAGAATGGATAATTCAGCCACCTGAAATTATCCGTTCCCTCTCCAAGACATAGGAACACATTAATTTACCAACAAGTCTTTAACTATGTTTATTCCTCTCCTCGTCAACAATAAATCCTGTAAGTTTGGTAGCATTTGCTCCTTATTTGCCAGAGTTATGAGGGGGGAACCAAATACTTTAGCCACCTCATATAATCCGTTTCCCAAAAAACATGGGAACAAATAAACAAATCCTGTGAATTTTGAAAGTGTTGGTCATTATTTTTCTATATAAAGTTAGAAACAATTATTATCTGATTTTTTGAAATCCAAAAGTGTTAAAATAAATATGTCTGTTGGTTTGATGATCTCTATGAAACGTGTTTTCTGTTTAAATGTTTATCTACCAATTTATAAATATTTTTGATCACGTGATGCTATTCCTAGGAGAGTCTTACTACATTATTCAATAAAAGAAACAAAATCTACCAAAATCGAAAATAGTGAATAAAAATCCTTACCTAAACAAATTCACAGACATTACTCATTCAAATAAGTACTGTTTACTTTTTCTCTCCAAAAGTTCATTTTTTAAATAATTATGCATTTGATAATTTCTTTCTTCATGTTCTGTTAATTGCACGCTTTTTGTTTCAACTTCTATGTGTAATTCAGGTAATTCAGGTATACATTTGCATATTTTTAGAATTAATAATTGTATTTTAATAATAGAATTTCATGCCTCAGTCATATTTTTATTGCTCTCCTTAAAGTTTTCCAAGGAAATGACCTCTCACGTGTTAGACATGAAGGCAGTGGTTCCTCAACAAAGGCCAAAGTGGTTAAAGGTGCTGAGGAAGCAGAAAGAATATTTGTTGACTTCCATGCCGGCCCTACAGGTGCACATTGTGGCCAAATAAAAACAACAGATGCCATCTCAAAGAGATTTTATTGGCCAGGAATGTCTGTGGACATCAACAAATGGGTATGTTACGTAAGCACTGGACTAAGTAAAGGATTTTTTTTTTAGTAATACCAACTACAAGATTTAAATTTTAGGAAAATAAATGTGTAAGCCTTAGTTGTGTTATCAACATGAAACTATAATTGTCCAATAATGTCAACTTTGCATGTGTTAAATTCTTGTGGGTTTTTGTCTTTCATTAACTTCCCAGGTCTCTGTGTGCTCATCCTGTCAGGCCAGTGCCCAAGCACTGAAACAGCCATCAGTGTATACTCCCATAAAGGTAAAGTAATTCATAGTATAAAGAAACAGTTTTAGTGAGACTACATGCTAGTTTGCAGCAGGGGTTGGTTGTCCTGTTTTGTCTGTGTTCTCACAAAGGGCCTACAATTTGAACCAGTTGATGTATAAAATTAAGGAATATGTTTTTATTATACTAAACATTTTTACAATAATTGAGAAGCTATTATTTTAGCTTAACAAAAAATTGCTTTTAACAATTTTCGTGTGGTGTATTATTTATTTATTGATTGATCTATTAAGTCTTTCATTAAAGGTTTCCCATCCCTTTGAATTAATTGGGATGGACCTCATTGGAAAACTGTCCGAAACCAAATCTGGACAAAAGTATATTTGTGTCATGATTGACTATTTTACGAAGTGGCCACAGGCATATCCCCTAAAGAGTAAATCAGCACCTGAAGTTACAGAATGGATAATTACGTTTCAGCATCAGTTTGAAGCCCCAAAAAGGATTTTGACAGACCAAGGGAGAGAATTTGTAAATTCCGTTAGTATTTTTTTTCAACCTCTTAGAGAAATTTAACACTATGAATCTCCTCCTTTACACTATTTGGTTTCATATGTTGTTTAAATATGCAGGCTATTTTGTCAGAGCTATTTGCTAATACTTTTCAGATAAACCAAGAAGTGTGCAAAATTCGCAATATCAAACGAAGTCTGTGTTCCTCATACCTCCCCCAAACCAATGGTTTGGTTGAAAAAATGAATGGGACCATTCAAAGGTGAGTACTATCTCTAATACATGCAATTTCAAAGAAAGATCACAAAACAAGATGTGTATTTTCTAAACTACTTACATAATAAGGCAAATTGTAAGAAATTAGGTGTTATTTGTGACATGTTACATCTGTCATGTGTCTCAGAGCTCTGAGTAAGGTTGTGGATGGCTATCCACACACCTGGGATGAGTATTTGGATGCTGTAATGTTTGAGATATGCACCAAAAAGGAAATAACCACACAGCATTCCCCATACTTCCTCATGTTCTGAAGAGAGGCACGCTATCCCTCGGAAGTCCCTGAACATTACACGGTAGGATTAGGGTCAATCTTTGCATTTCATGGTATTGTATTTAAGTCCTAAATTGTAGTTTTCAATTACCACTTGTTTCAATTACCACTTGAGTTTCTTCAAAAATGTTTCATGTTTTCTGGCATAGTCAGGAAGACTTTGCATTTGAATACAATTTCAATGAGGTCATGAATTTATGTAAAGCATCTACTTTATGTGTATCATTCACAAAGGACTATATTCTGAAAAGGGTTTCAAATTTTTTTCGATAAATGTGAAAGTTGCATAAACCCTTCCAAGAGATATTGAAAGGGTTCTTTTTCAGAATATGTTGTGATATCTCACTGTAGGATGCCTAAAATATGATGAGTTCATGCTTTTCTAAATGAGAGATTTGAACTGACACTTGAAATACTAATTTTGTGTGGAAAGATTGACGGTGCTTTGGAGGACATCATTGGAGTGGAGGAGTAGGTAGAGGACCTGAAAATACAAGAAAGCCTGAGGCGCATTTTCAGCAGTGTTTCCAAAAGACAGGAGAAAGCAAAGGGCAGAGCAAAAGACATTTGCACTGTGTTTAAACCTGGTGACCGAGTATGGAGGCAGAATATACGCAGTCAGCAGAGAAAAGGTGGGAAGTTGGATGATGGTTTTCTCGGAGCCTATACAGTCATCAACATCCAAGGCAAAAATGCAGATATTCAAGATGATGATGGTGTGATATTTCTTAAGATAAACACTGACCACGTGAAAATCTGCTAGTGCTAGTTTATGTATGTTGTATAATGGTTAACAAATGACCTTTTGAAATGTATGTTTGATATTTGTCCTTACAACACTTTAATATAAGGCAGCTATGGAAAGATAGTTTAAATCCCTAAGCCCGTTATCTTTGAGAAATTAAGTGCAAATGATTCCAAAGCAAAGTTAAAAACTTGCAGGTAAATTAAAGCATTCCTATGTTTTGGAGGGGGAACGGATAATTTCAGGTGGCTAAAATATTTGGTTCCCCCCTCATAACTCTGACAAATGAGGAGCAAATGCTACCAAACTTACATGATTTATTGTTGATGAGGAGAGGAATAAACAAAGTTAAAGACTTTGTAGTAAATTAATGTGTTCCTATGTTTTGGAGGGGGAACGGATAATTTCAGGTGGCTGCAAATGTTTAGTTCCCCTTTCATAACTCTGGCAAATGAGGAGCAAATGCTACCAAATTTACAGGATTTATTGTCGATGATGAGAGGAATAAACATAGTTAAAGACTTTGTAGTAAATTAATGTGTTCCTATGTTTTGAAGGGGGAACGGATAATTTCAGGTGGCTAAAAGCAACTGTTTCCAAATTCTCAATTTGTTTTAACGTGTGATAGCATGCAGTATCCTAGAAATGTCCTTAATCCAGTAATCTGTCATATTTTTCATAAGAAAAAGATTTACCAGAAAGTCTACACTCTCATCTTTTCGGGAAGTCTTAATTTTTCCTCTTATATTAGCCATGAGAAATTATAAATGCACACTACATGTTGGGAAACTGTGTTTGGTGACTGACTTTTATTTCTGTCTGGCTTAAAAGTGACAAAAGTTGGAGAAAAATCGATTCTCTTGTCGTTTAAAATGACACAAAACAGCGTAAGAACACCCCATTTATTGAATTATTTTACAACTTTGTAAACAACAGCCGCCGATCAAACTGAATGTTACAACATTGACATGATATATAAATATTTTTTTAACGAGAAATCGATCAGAAGCGCCGTGAAAAGGGTCAGATCCGCCAGATCCGCCTCTCTGGCTGCAGTGCGCGCTCCCGACACAGGGGGAACAGATTTTCACAGGGGAACCAAATTTTGCACAGAACCTCTTGGACAGCGACGCCGCGCAGCGACTCGCTAATGACAAACTCAGCTGACCAATTAGAGCGCGAGTCTGATTCCGCCAGAAACACCTTATGGAAATCCGACCAATCAGAGCCTGGCCTTCGGGTTCGTCGGTTTGGGGCAGCCAATTGGGAGCACGAAGGTAAACATAAATGCAACTCTTCCTTAGGGTCCTCTAGTGAACCAAAATTATTATAATATAAAACCTAAAAATTATCAGAAATTATACAATAAAATTATAAATAGTCATCTTAATCACAAAATTATTTTCCAACAAAAGCTTCTAAATACTTTTAAAATACCTTCAGACTACTTTCTTTGTTCAATTCAGTTTAGATACAACTTCCCCCCCCAAAAAAATAGATGATTTAATATCAATTCATATCCAAGCATCTTCAAAGAGCGTTGGATGGTGATGCTGTGGGCTGGAATTATCTCCAGTAGCAGTCAGTGATTGGCTACTGACTGAATACTGTTGCTGTGTGCGTCGTTGTTACTAGTTCCTAACAACTCAAAATTTGGGCAGTAAAGATGATATTTCACAGTAATTTCCTGGATGACACAATCAGTTGATGGAAAGCACTGCTAATCCACCCCAGTTGCTTTTGCCGATGCTCTTTAAATCTCTGCCTGTCTATATGGTTAAAAAGTCGAGCAGAGATGTCGGAGATGGGGCTAGGAGACGGTTAAAAAGCTTGTAAAATTTTCCTGGAAAGTATTAATCCTATCCGTGGATCAGTACTGGCAAATTTACCTTTTCAATAATTTTTCTTTGGAACGAAACTTCAAATAAATTGAGGAAAAATTGTAAATATTTTCAAAGAGGACATGAACAAAAAGGACATGTTTGGAAAGCTAAAATACCTACGCACTATGTTATATGATAAGCTACAAACCCTCACCTTATGTGATGTCAAAAAAGTACTGTGAGAACTTTGAGGGTAGATTTAACATGACAGAAAAGTGACATAAAAATACTAGCTGATATTTTACAAATTACTATTAAGGTGAGTTTGACTTAACAGAACGTTAAGGTAGCAGCTTTACTTGTTTACAGCCGATGCAACTTTAATCTGAACTAACGCCATTTTGCTAGAATTACAGGAATCACACTTCAAAAGATCCAGATTTTCTGCCATTGAGGTTTTTTATTTAGAAAAATTTACATATTTAAATCTCAAACTTTGAGCTATATTGAGAAAAAAGATATATTTTTTTTCTATTTAAAACCAATTTGCAGAAAACAAAAGCCATGGTTAAAATAATAAATTTTCATGCTGTAAACCCAGATTTAGACAGAGGAGAGCCCTGGAGAGTGAAACTGAAAATGCTGACACAAAAGATCGGTTGCGATTCGTTTTATGGCGCGCATGATTTATGTGTAGAGGTCAAAATCAATCCTTTTCGAGTTGTAGAACTGAGCTCCCCCCTGATCCGTCCTCCTGCAGTAAACGCCGCTGCTGAAATAGCCTTCATCCACCCAGCCCTGGAAAAAAACAGACGGTAAGAAGATTAAAGCCCACCAGGTCAGGCAGGAGTCAAATGGAGGAGCAAACAACTCTATAATCTAAATTTATTGGGATTATGTGACAACTTTAAAAGAAAAAGAAATAAAAACACCTTCTAATTGCTTAGTAATGTTATGCAGCACGCCACCCATGAATCAATCTAGTGGGTTCGGCAGAAACTCAGCGGTCACAATTTTCCCAAAATTAAAACGACACTTAACAGAGACAAAACTGTCAGGTTTATCAGTGCGAACGTGCTTTATCATTGAAAAAAAAAAAAAAGTTTGACATTGACTGTGATGAAACATGCAAATATGAGGTCCATTACCCAAGAGAGTAGAGGGATTAAAATAATTTGTTCTTTTTCCAAAACCAAAACGGAGTCTGGAGAAATGTAAAAGACGGATCGACGGTAACTTACTCATCATGGTCTGAACGAAACTAACTGGAATTAAATCTTCCATATTTTGTTTGCTCAACAGTTAAATCAAAGATTAATGCATGAAACTATTTGTGCTTGATTGAAGCTTATGGGTGGAGTTTATTTGTACTTTTTTTTGCCACTGCTTGTTTTTTTTGCAGCTATGATAAATAAGAAAAAATATGATTAAATGCAGCGAATGTGCTTTAGTGAAAGAAATCACATTTCTTTATGTAAATATTGTCCAATAAAACATTTTTCGAGAGCAATAGTTGTTTATTATTGAATTTAAACATATATAGTGATAACATTTTAAATCTAAATTGCACATCCCTGGCATTATGTCAACTGTTTATGCTTTATGCCATTTAAGTTTGAAATAATTAGAATAAATTAGTTGCATCACCTGCATCTGTTCACTGGTGAAGGGGCCATAGATTTCCGACTTTTCCTCATTCTCCCATTTGTATTCCCACATGACTTTATCGCTCACTGAGAATAAAAAATACTTGGATTAAAACACACATATATCGATTTAAAAAAATAAAAGCAAACATAAAAAAAAACATTGGACGTAATAACCTATTTTGTCTTCCTCGTCTTTGTTCTCAGAATTCTCGGCAACTTTCTCGTCAAATTTATCGCCGAACATGTCGAGCTCGTCCCCGTCCTCGCCACCGGCGTCACCACCGCCTTTCTGCTCCACGGCCGGCCGCTTGCTGGTCATGCTCTTCATCACGTAGGCCAGCTTTTCGTAGGTTTGCTGGTAAATCTCGAACATTCCGGATCCGACCAGTCTGTCTGCTAAGGCCGTGAGCCTCTCGAGCTTTTCCGTGTCCCTCTTAGACTCAACCGTGGGCTCTTTGTCTTCATTCAGCTTTGCCTTCTTCCGTCCACTGAGGCCTCCGAGCCTCCGCAGCGCGGCGGCGACCGTTTCTCCGGGCTGTAGCAACTCGATCACGGCTTCTGTTAGCTGCTGCTGTGTGAAAAGAGCCAGCGGGTCCTCTGCGGGCTCAGCCTCCTCTTCCTCCTCCTCGTCTTGTTCGCCCTGATGCTCTTCTCTCTGTTTTTCCTCCTCTGCCTCATCCTCATCGCCAGCTCTGCGTTTTCGTTTTGCTCCCAGGCCTTTCTTCTTTTTCTTGAAAGGCTGCTCTTTTATTTTCACCTACAAGAAATGGCTTTTATTAGGTCATGCTAATCGTAAAGTGTACGAAAGTAAAAACTATATATATTTTTTTCACCCAGTCTATGTTGTCAAGCCAGTTGTCTCTAATTTGTGTTTCCTTTTTGATAAAATAATTTCCCTCCGAGTCAAAGTGTCCTTCTTGCATTTCCTCCTCCAGGTTAAAAGGTGTTATGGATACTCCTTCATCATAGTCAATCGTTGCCCCTTCTTGGCCTGAAAAACAAAGTTTCCATTATCAAACCATGCAAATTAAAACCTTAAATTTTGTAAGTTAAAGCAAAATGTTGTTATTAATATAATAAAATAAAGCAACTTCCAAACATTTTTAAACCTTGTGCACCAACCTAAGTGTAGATGTATTGAATAACTGTGAAGAAGATGAAAATGATAAGTTTTTTTAATGTATATTATTTAAACATAACCTTCTGAAAATAGTAAGTCAAGCATCATGTTTTTCTAGATTCTCAATTGGATCTACCTCTGGCCTTTGACTAGACCATTCCAACACATGAATAATTGACTGCAGTGCATTTAGCAGCATCCATCTTTCCACAAACTTTGACCAGCTCCTCCTTGCTGATAGAGAAAACAATTCCTAGCACCATGATGCTGCCGCTACCATGAGTGATTGAGGTAGCCGTCTTCAGGGTAATGTGCAGTTTTCCATTAAACACAGCATTTTGTATGTAGGTCAAAATCCGAGTAGCTTCATCCTACATGTGCTTCCAGTGTCTCTTATATGCTTGTGGAAAACTGCAGATGCATTGATTTGTAACACTTTTTCCTTCTAACATAAAGGTTTATTTTTTGACATGGTTTTCAACTGATGGAGCTCTGTGAGATGTCCAAAGCTTGGGAAATTGTTTTATAACCAAACCATGCTTCAAACTTTTCCAGAAATTACTCTCTACTCCCTCTGCGGTTGTCCTTGGTCTCCATGTTTTGTGTCTAACAAAAGTCTGAGGTCTTTAAAAAAACAGCTGCAGCTTTACTGAAATTAGATCACAGAAGGATGAACTCCATTTGACTATTAGGTTACTTCAAAAAGCAATTAGTTGCATCTCGTTCTACTAAGGGGAATCAACGTAAAGGGGGTTAAATATAAAAGCAAGCCATGATTTATTTTGCTTTGTTAAAACATCAAAAATACTTAATATACTAAAAAAATAGAAAACCATGTATGGTTTTCTTTCTACTTTACAGTTATTTACACAAAATCCCAATATAATGCACTTAAATTGGCAGAAACATGTAAAAGTTCAAGGGTTTCGTCTCAAGAAGACCTACCCTCCACGTCGTCGGTGTCAAGAATATTGTATTTGCTCCCTTCTGCTCTTTCTCCATCATCCTCTTCATCACTATCCAGTGAGTGTTTACCCTTAAATCTGGAGCCCGGTCCACTGACGGCCTCGAAGTTCTGTTTCAACAGTAGAAAAAAGGCACAAAATTCTTAACCAATAGTCTCTACATGTATAGGAACCTCTTCGTAACAGGTTACTGTAGTTTTACAGTTTACTTCTACTTTATAGAAGCAAAATGTCCAGGTTGGTTTATTTATTTAATTTTAAAGACAATGTGAACCAGACCAAAGCTATCAGAGAGGAAAAGCTGCTTTACCTCTTTCTGTTTTCTTACAGTTAGCAGTTTTGTTACAAGGTAGCAGTCCGTTTCAACGCCAGGAACAAGCAGGAGTATCGCATTTCTTGGGTTCAATCAAGCGGAACAATTTAAAATTCCTCTCTGCCTTGTAATATGTAACACTAACAGCTTCATTAGGCTTTAAACGATTTGGCATTCAGTCAGTTAGGTTCTGCCTACTTCAAGCTAAGTTTAGACATGTCTGTAAATAGACATAGACACAGCCACAAACAAGGTTTTCCGTTTGAGAAGCACTGGATATGAAATAAGGCGTGGTTTAGAACTGTGTAAAAGTTTTAAAACACCCTAATTTATTCATTTAAATTGTTTTTTACTGGTGTTTTCAGGGGGCAAAAGCTCTATGATGTTTCTTTTAAAGTTTGGTAACTTTTTCAACTATTTTGTTTTAAATCTTATTGTTGGTACCAGTCAGCATTGAAACAAATCTGAAGAAGCCTCCAACTGAAGACACTGTTACTGTATTACAGTCTTATGACTGTCCTGACGTGCTAACACCTATATTCCAGGCAAAAGAGACAACATTCCACAGTAACATGTCCTGAATCCACAGTTGTTGGCAAGCACTGCTAATCCACCTCATTAGCTTTTGCTGTTCCTCTTTAAACCTCTGTTTGGCAGAAAGACATTGGAGTTCCGGACATAATCCTTGAAAACTATGATGGATAGAGGACATGGTTTGAGTGTCCCCTTCTCTCTACTATCAACAAACCATTATGTACATTTTTTTTATTATGGATAATGTTAGTACCCAGGGTGTCTGGCAGGTCTCAGAAGAAACCTTGGCTTAACTATATACTATAGAATTTGATTAATAAAGAGGTTAAATCAAGTTAAAATGAAGGGACATCCAAAATGATAAGTGCCTCAATGTTGTCATTAATGCAAACCAAACAAATAAGTAAAGTAAACAAGTAGAACAATTGAGAATATGTTATAAACCACAATCTATACTGAATTGAACAGCTGTGAACCAGGTTGGGTTTTTTGGCTGCTTAAGAAGCACCAGTGTAGTCCATTCAAAGCCTAATAGATGCAATTGTGAAACACAACAAAACAAAACGCATAAAGTTTTCTGAGATTATGTAAAAACTATTACACTTAATAGTATTTATGCAGTTTATGAGAGGCAGGTATAATCTGAAACATACTTTTCTGTAAACTCCAGTAAAACTAGTCACAGATGCTATCATTTCACTTTATTTTTGTGTTATTTTACTTATTATTTTTGAAACACTGGTTCAGGGACATTGTATTACATGAATAATCCAAAAACCAAATCTAGTTTATTTATATTGCACCAGCTAGCAACAAATGTCACAATCCAATTATACTTAAGGAAACTCATTTGAACATACTGTCTAGGATGAAGCAACCTAGATCGCTTATTTATGATGCAGGTTTATAATTTTAGATTTTATAAATCAAAAGAATTTTAAAATAACTTATAACTTGGTAAATAACAAGAAGTCAAAACTGGAGATCTATAATCTTGGTTTTTAACCGTCATCTAGTCTAGAGAAGCGGCAATTTTTACAAATTTTATTTTAGGCTTTCAGATTGGAAGAAAATACAACAGCTCTGAATTTAAGGAACAAATGCATGGAGTAGTTTATGTGGTCATTCCCAGAAAAGATAATTCCTATTATTAGTAAAGCAAAGAATATAAAAGATGGGATGCTGCTGAAATCTGTTTAATTTCAAAGATGGGAACACATTTATTTTCATTAGTAGAGACGTATTTAATATTATGCAGAGTAACTGACTAACTAAGCAGTTTGTGTTTAAGATGCTGCTTTTACAAAGATGAACAATGTAAAATTAAGATTGAAAAGAAGAAAATGTATTCATCCAGTTTTTATCTCTTTAAAACATGCAAGAATATCTAGGAAACGCCTTTAAACCTGCAGCCTGCGAACAAAATTTCCCGTCAGAAACATCTTAAGCAATCGGCTCTCTAATATATGGTGGAATTATTTAATTAAGGGTTTTATAAATAACAAAAATCCTTTAAAAATACACTGTGGGATTATCAGTGAGACAATAATCCCGCTGCTCTGATAATTTATTTGAAACAGTTTCCAAAAGCAGAACAGTGGAAATATATATTCATGTAAATATTAAAGAAGATTGGTCTAGGCACTAAATCATGACTCTTTAAGGAAGTCAGATGCATGAAGAAGATTAATTAATATGAATTAATAAGAGTCTGAAAAGCACAGAAACAAGTCGATCATCTGAGGCTTTGAGGTTATAATAAGTGTATAATACTGCTATACCAAACCTGAACAAAAGATTTCATAACACCAAACATTTTTATTTGGTCTTCATATTATCATATAAAGTAAACTTTTTAACATTATATCACATCGCCATAGTAATTCTCATAAAAACAGTCAGTTTTAGTGTAAAACATGCTGGGATTTTATATTAGGAAGATAAATAAATCTTTGTATTAATGTTTGGGATTACGTTGCTGTATTGACAAGACTGATTCAACTAAAAATTTAAGTTGTGCTTCCTGAAAACCTCAAGGAACAACGTGAATCTGTATTATTGGTATAAAAGTAGCACCTTCTTATTCAGGCCGTCATCTTCCAAGTCAAACTCCTCGTTTCCGTCTTCAAATGTCACTTTTCTTTTCGACATGGTTCTAAAAAGGACAAAACGCGACTCTTTATAACCGCAGCGTATCTTAAAAGCCGGTTAAATAATCAATTTCTTTAGAAATAATATGTTACAGCCTGATGCTAATGGTTAGCTAACAACAAACACAACAACATGTGAAGAACAAATTAAACATTTACAACATATAACAAACAATTAGAAACTTAAACAAAACATTCATAATAATTATGAAACACATCCGTGTAGTAACTACCCCGGATAAAGTATTAAATATATAAAAATTGGTAAAACCTGAAAATTTTCGAGCTACGCTCGTTTACGTTTCTTCTTCGTTGAACGCTACTATTCCTCGGCCTGTTTCTCTACCGCCGCTCTCTGGACAGAAGATGAAAAGTCTTTTATTTTGTGTAAAAAAATTTGGAATTTATATATTTTAAAAAGCACCTAGATATGCTCAAATTTGAAGAAAAATAAATCTATATTCCTTTATTTAAAAATATTTGCTTAAGGATGACACTAAAAATCAGTGTGTAATTTGTAAAAAATTACACATTTGCTATCTTTCATAAATATCTAAAGATTTGTAGATAATATAAGATAAAAAGAAAAGACAGATAAGGGGATACTCTGTTGTTGTGTTATAGTCATAATTCATGGAGATTCATCAGGGTATAAAGGATAAGTTACCGTCAAAAATAGAAGCATGAAGGTAAGATATTGTAAGCCACATTTTCAGGAGGTAAGTAAAAGTTTTTCTGTTTTCTTTTAACAAAGATACTGACCAGGCCGGGTAAATTAGACCCAACATTCAGAACCCAAGCTTGGACTATCTCATCAAATCGACTTTGTTTCCTCCACTGTAAGGTTCAAACTCGTTCATCTGACATTTTCCAAGAGATTTCCCACCACTTTATCTTCAACGCTCTTTCGATATAAAGGACAAATTTTTTCCACCTTTATGATTACATTTTATTGTAGTTTATGGCATCCTAGCATTTCAATTAAACTCTGTTTATTTACATAGCACCAATTCATAACATATCATCCTTACAAGAAAACTAATTTCAATCAAATCATACATGCATTCCAATTGATCCTAGTCATCAAATAGTTCTTTAAGTTCACTCAAATATTTGAATTACTTTACCAGTTTTTCTATTGGAGAAAACCCACCAGATTGCATCAAGTCATTGATTTTGCAACATGTATTCCTCCTGGACCAGCATGCAGGGAGAATAGACAATAGCTTGCAATGTGTTATTTACTTCACAGCAATACCTGATACTGAACATGCATGTAGCAACAGGGGAGAGGAAAAGCTGCAGCAGAACCAAAACCAGTACCTGGCTAAGTGTGAGTGGCCATCTGTCACGAGAAAGGGGGAAGTTTGAAAACACAGAAATTACAAAAAGATATGGAGGTACTTTCTACGATATACAAGAGTACAAGTAAATAGACGCAGAGGGAGACCGTTGAGTTGCTGACAGCACCACCAGGAAAGGTTTTCCTCCCGGAGAAACTAGACATTGTTCCTGCCTCATGGACTAAAGCATTCATTCTGGTAAAACCTTTGGTGAAGACTGATTCGGATTCACCCCCTGCAGTGTGGTCCAGATCAACAATCTGCAAGATGGCAGCAAGCCTCTCGAAGAATAACCTGTTTCATATCAAACTACCTCCACCTTCTCCAATGCTCTTGCAAACAAACATCCAGACTTTAAGCTCAACCCGCTCACAGAAACAACCCACCATGTCCTCATCTCATCCACCTGCAGCTAATCTTCTTCTCCTCCACCAAACGGATCCCAGACCTGTTGGGGAAAAGGAGTTCCATCATTCTTGCATCTTGTAAATATTGTAAATAAACCCTGTTTTTTTTGTCCCCTGCGTTCAAATGTTGAGAGTGACAGATACGTATTAAAACATCTAACGAGAGCTTCGTATACCTCCCCAAAGAATCAACCAGCTACATGTATCATAAATAAACATATATAAGGAAGTGAGAGAGAGCTAAGGACAGATTCATCAAACTTTTTTGTTTAATGTCTCACTTCTGGGTAACACTTCTCGTCACAAGTCAGGGGTTTTATTTCTTTTTTTTTATTATTTGGTTACTTGCCTCAGCTGCGTCCAACCCCATCAGCTCAAAGAAGACTCAACAGAGAATATAATGTGTCAGGGTATTGTTACCAGGAAGTGGGTCGGGTTATTTATATTTCAACGCCCGTCCCCTCGTCCTCATGAGAGCCAGTGTTAGTAACCTGAAACTAAATATTCAAGTGATGTCCGGTTCTGGTTGAATCAGCCAGCTGGAAAACAACTGGTTTCGACTTAGGGAGCGACAAGATGCCAAAAAAATATTCACTCAGAGTCTGAGAGTGCTTGAGTTGACCCTGTAAGAGATTGAGTGCCGGCAGAGGTAAGTCTGAGTAATTGTTTTCCTTTATCTCTCTGCAGTCTAAGTCACCATGTGGAGGAAAACTGTATTAAAGCAAATAATATTTCTACCTTTGGCCTTCCAATCTGTTTGCTTAGTATGATAGTTCAACGCTATGTTTCTGTTTGAATACAACACCCTCTTGTTTTAAAGTGCTGGTAAAAAAAAAAGAAGAAAAGTTTCTTGGTGCTATTTCTTCTTGAATGTAATAAAAAGGAAGGTCAGCTTTACTTGTTTAGCACATTTTCAGCAGCTGTGCAATTTAAACTGTCTAATGAGATGAAAAACCTAAAACATATAAGCTAAAATATTAAATTTCAATGACAAAGTAAAGACAAGCAAAAATAGTATTTTTTTTGTGTTTTTTTATCAGAGGAGTTTAAATCCAGCTTCTATTTGCTTAAGTCTGCTTTTCCACATATTTTTGAACAATGAAATGTGTTCATCCTTCAATTTTTCCAGAACAGCAAAACACTAAAATATTCGTTCACTTAACAGATTTAACCTTTTTTTCATGCTAAAAAATAAGGTTAAGTACTTCTTTAAATAATTATTTATTCATTATTATTACTTTTATTTTGCAATCTGAAGTAACTCAGAAAATATAACACATGCACAGAATCTACCATTTCTACAGTTATACCCAAGTTAAACATATAACTTCTTTGTGCTAAGTTTTAGGTAGTTTTTATAATTGTATAACTTTCTATAACTTATTAGAATTGGTCTGTTTTAATTCATAATAAATATAGGACATTGACTATATCGTTTATTAACCATGTCGTTTATCTGGAAAAATGTATGTGGTCCACCCATTCTACATTTCTCCTTGTCAAGATCTCCTCCAGTTTTTAGCTCTTCTACTCTTTTAATCAGTTTACGTTGTTCGTTTACAACACAGTCAAGTGCAGAGATTGGGCTGAAAATAAATAAAACTGTCCAAATTACTTGGAGATAGTGATTAAAACCCCACTTTAAAAGAAGACAAGAATCTGTAATTCAAAAATTAGGATTTAGAAATATGAAACAGTGGTGGAGCAGACTGGAAGGGTTCCTCAATTAAATATTAAATGAGATATTTCTGATATCAAACAAAAAGTAGAATTATATCAAATAAAGCAAATGTATTTATTGTAAACTAAATGAATAAACTTTTTAAAACTACACATTTATGCAGTAACATTAAAATCTAAGATTAACCAAATTAATTGACACAGCACACTAATTGTAGGGGATTTAAGTCCTGTTCTTACATTTTTTTAAGCATTTTTCTTAATACATAATTTTGAATTACAAATACATCAAATGTAGCATCTTTTCATCTCTTTTAGGAGACATAATGAAGCTAAATGAGAAGATTTTGACCCACTTCCTATCGTGCACCTCTCCAGTCGATAAGGAGGGATATCTCTACAAAAAGGTTTAGAAATAAGATTAGATACAAGCCTAGCACTCCTTTATTAACAACTAAAAATCATATTTTTTTCTATGTTTTTATCCGTTTCACAGAAGGAAAGGAACGCCACCTATTATCGACGGTGGTTTGTCCTGAAAGCTAACCTGCTGTTTTACCAGGAGCGTCCTGCTGATCGACACATTATGGGTGTGATCGTGTTGGAGGGATGCACAGTTCAGATGTTGGAGTCTGATGGGTTCTTTCCATTCTCCCTCCATTTTGGATCTGGACTTAAAACCTACAGGTTTGCTGCAGGAGATGCTCAAACTCAGGGACGCTGGGTGAATGCGCTCTTCCTGGCCAGCCACTGTTACCTCTCCCGTCTGCTGGGAGACCTAGGGAGGCAGTATGAAGGTTTGTGAGGAGTTTCTTTAGAATAGATGTCTTTTTATTCACTGTTTTTTTTACATTATCCATCAGTTTCAGGTCCAATAAAATAAAAATCACCAAAAAGCCTCAAACAGCAACACACCATGCTTATTCAGAAGGTCACTGAACACAAGGCACATTTTTTTGTGTACCACATTTCAACAACAAGACAATTCAAAGGGTTAAGCCAAATGCAGCTCTACACAGAGGATTTTCTTAGCATTGGTTTCAGCAGTTTTGCAATTTTCTGTACATTTGTTCCAGATTATAGGAGCATAAAAACCCAAATGCGATTTCTCCATGTTTTGTTCTGTTTCTGGAGCTGCAGAATTGAACTTAAACCAGAAGACTTGACTGGTCTTTAGTGTTTACAAACTGAGCCATTCATGTATATATATTTGAATTATAACATGTATTCTCTGGGTTATGGTAAGTCAATTTAACGACTGTAGAACCAGGGTGATGCGTCTGATTGACTTTTTAGGCCGATCCGTGAGGACACTCAGTTGCACCAAAGATACAATGATGGATTCTGAAAATTTTCTTTAGACATTACTCTTATAATCCTGAAAGGGATTTTAAGGTGATAAAAGGCTGACTTTGTGATTGTCTTTATGTAATTGTCAGGATGTTCAGGTCCATCAATGCAACTTTTTTGACCTGATCACAAAAAATATTTATACTTCAGTTTTTTTATTTTTTTTATTTTACTGGTGTACTAAGTGCAACATCTGAAGTGGTCACTCAGATATCTCAGCTTAGGTTAGAGTTCACTAGTTAACATTATGAAAAATAATTATCCAAGATAACTTGCTTGGAGGCTTTTCAAGGACGAAATCCACCAGATACCTGTGCCATTACTGTTAAACAAGCTGCTATTCCTGGAAAACCTTTTAATTTGGATACATTTAAGCAATGCTAAAAGAGGAAAGGGCAGCAATTCCTTCATAGTGACATAAAAGAGCTGTTGTCAGCTACGCAATCCAGTTGTTAATTTGCATATAAGTAAACTGGTAAATAGACTGAATTCATGTAGTATTTATATAGTTATACTGACCATTCAAAGTGGTTTACACTAAGAAGGGTCTCTAAACCTGGTCCTCAAGATCTACCGTCCTACATTTGTAGATGCATCTATGCTCCAACAAAGCTGTATCAAATGATTCAGCTTACCATCAGGTTTGTCAAAGACCTGGTAACAAGCCATTCATTTTACTTAGGTTGAAGCAGTGTTGCATTTCCAAATAACAAAGTTTTGCTGTTATTTTCAAAGAGGACCTATGAGAGACACTAATAAAACCCAGCTTCTGCTTGTTTTTTTTCTTACAGAAGCTAAACAGCAACAGGAATCTAGTGACACCCTCGCTTCATTCAGATCCCTCAGCCCACCCACAAACAGCCTGCTGGTACCAGGACTGGGACCATCAGCAGTTGTCAGGGAGGGGAGAAGCTTCAGTGCCAGCGCTGCTTTATCACCATCCTCAATGCCAACTAAAGTGGCAGCTAAGAAGTCCCCCAAAAAGTGGCCGAGGAGAAACGCTCATGTGACGCCGCTCAACGGACCTGCGCCTCCATACGGGGAATGGCCTTTGGTGGGGTCCGATCCACTGGTGGAGTTCAGTAAACTTCACGAATTTTACGGCCAGGGGGTTAAAAAGGCAAGAGAGGAGTGGCTGAGAAGTCGACAGACAGAGAAGGAACAACGTGAGACAGAGCTCATCGACCTGGGCTGAAAAAAACAAAGGACCAGAGGTTGATTAAAGGGAACTGATATTAGGTTATTCATGTTAGTAAAACAGGAAGTGAAAATTAGCTTAAACACTGTAAGCCACAGAAATGTTAAAAATCCATCATTTGTGGATTGATGTTTTGTTGTAAAACGTTTTCTTTCTTTGTAACAAAGTGGGATTTTCTCTATTTAACCAAGAGAGACACAGAAATTTAAAAAATGTGAGATGTTTAGTAAAGGGCAGGAATTTGTTTAAACCAGTTGAAAGCTGTCTTCTTTAATGGAAATTTAATTTGACGTGTTCTCCAACAAATATTTGTTTATCCCAAAGGGAAACTAGATGTTGTCAAAACTCACATAATCTAGGCATCTTCAAGCAGTCGTTGGGAGGCGATACCAGTGACAGGAAGGTTCTTACACAGGCCTCTGACTGAAGTTTAAGGACTGTCATGACATGCTAACCGCTCTGTTTCTGGTCAGCAGAGACAAATTTCAAAATGTAAAATATGCTGGATGTCACCAACGCTATCATGCATATCAACCCCGTGTTAGTTATAAAAATAATTAGCTCAGTACTTTGCTAGTTATGTGGAAACATTGTGGGAAAACAAGGAGACTTGCATTTTGAAAGAACATAAGAGAATCTGTGTGCAGTAAATCATTGAAACCAGCAGAGGGAGCTGCAGGGAGAGGCTTAAGTAAACTTGAGGAACAACTAAATGCAGTTTCTGTATTTTTCTTTCTTTCTTTCTTTCTTTTCTTTCTTTCTTTCTTTCTTTCTTTCTTTCTTTCTTTCTTTCAAATTTCAAATGCAAATCACAAATGTGGGGGAATCAAGAAGCTATTTATGTGAAGGTGGACAGAGATGCAAAGGAAGTCTAAAATAGATGAAATAAATTACCAAATAAATTACGCAGGCTGTGGTGAAGCCAGACTAATTTTAAAACAAGAGCAGAGCTGGGCTGCGTGTGAAAATATCATAGAAGGAACGGATTTTAAACACAGTTTTTAATCAGGCCTCGTTTCTTTACCTCCATCAGATGGTTTTCAGCAGTAATTCTTCAAGCTAAGAAACATCAAATGGAAAAGGTTTTATTGCAGTATTATAACCCTGAAAAATGCTGAACATACAACCGTCATTTTGAGTATACCTCTCTGATGTGGTTAGTCCAAGATTAGGAAAGAGTTTAGATAAATGCGTATGCAGTAAATCCTACTAGAGGATGTTTTCTTAAATATATATGTACAGTAAATATCATTTGAATATGTAATTTAAGCCAAACCCTAATTTTGACCAACTTTAAAACAATATTGTTTTCAATGAGATCTTCTACAAATCTCTTTAAATAAAGCATTTATTACGTTCAAATGATTTTTATTTGCTTTGATCAGAGTTTCAGGCATCTCAAAATTAGTAACAAATTACTTCCTGTTTGCCAGAGGTATAAATATGACACAGAGTCCCTTTTTAGCCGCTTGTCACAAGTCTGGACGCCGAGAGAACATAAGGGTGAGTGAGATAAAAATATCTCTTAACCCTAAGCACCAGTAAGTCTGACTAACAACCACTGGACACTTTTTGCATGTCCACAAGTTGCTGGAAATGTTGCCAAAAGCCTTACATCCTACCTTTCCAAACGTAAAATTAATGTTTGCTTGACTATAATATAACTTTACCTGGAACTGTGTGCTTGGATCCGTGTTTCCCTTCACTTTCAACCCAATGCCCCTTTTTTTAAAGTCATTTGCTGGTCTTAAAACATTTTAAGTTATTTTCTATCTTAATTTCTTCCATTTTCTAGAATCTACACCTAGTCTAGGATTTTGTTTATCTGCAAAATCTTCCTATAGGGGGAATCAGATGAGCTACTGCTGCCAACAAATCAATGATGACTTTGTACAGATGTTGCACAAGGCCCTGTCATTCGGTATTTAACCTTAATTTTTTTAGACAAAGATGTTGAATGAACTTTTAATGCAGCTAAATGTGTTTAGTCTCTCCCACCCTTTAAGCTTTTGAGTTAGGTTCTCTCCTAGATTAATCCACTAAAGAAGAGACTTTTTACTTTTCTTTAACATAGAAAGTACTCCAGGATCAGTGAGTCTTTATCTTTTTGTGTGTTTGCTCTGTCTGTCTCTGACAGATGGCTTTCTGTTGAGGGGAGTGTTTTTCTCTCTACTGTCACCTCATGCATGCTCGGCGTAAGGGATAGTGGTAAAGTCATCAACACCATGTCTTCTGCTCATGTCTTCTGCGTCTACATGCTGTTGCAACAAAAGGGAGAAATGCTGAAAGTCAATGACTTCATGCAATTTGTTGTGTTTCATTAAAATTAAAACCTATTTTAACTAATTTGAATAATAAACTAATGGTAATGCAGAGACTGACTAGAATACGTAAGGAATTTATATGTGACCAAATTAAAAAATTTTTTTCTTATTGTAGAGTGCCTTGAGAGAAAATGTGTTGTGAATTGCTGCTATATTAATAAAATGAACCAAGCTACAGATACATTGGATCATAGTTTGAATGAAGGAATCAAGAGATGAGCGGGAATTGAACCACAAATCTAAGACAGGTCAGCGGGGCTGAGGGTTTAATAAGGAAATATGCTCACAAAAGAAAACCATGAAGGTGAACACTGAGCAACATGATTGAAGATGCGGTAAAACTACAAAGAATCTGAAGGGTTTAAATTCACTCAAGGAGCAATCAAGGGGATGAGGAGCAGGTGGAGGGAACAAACAGGCAGACCAGAAACGAAATAGATAGCTGTTAAGCTGAGAGAAAAAAAGAGGACTGAATGATTAAAAAAACCTCTAAAGTCAAACAATGAGAACGTGAAAATACAAAGAAAGGAACTAAATCCAGAAACTCAAAAGAAAACAACCCGAAAATGGTGCTTTGAAAGAGGTTAGAGGAAGATTGTTGACAAGCAGATTGCTCCAACTTTAATATTTTCTCTTTCAAATAAATTTGTTTTCAGATGAATCCATTTATTTTATTCTCTGTCTATACCCATTTATCTTCCTAGGGTTGCTGCAGGGAATGGTTTTAACTTCAGTGGTCACGGGGTGAGAGGTGGATGGATCCCAGGTCCATCACAGGGCAACCTAGAGACACACAATCAACTTACAGTCCACTAGTTAATTTTGTTTTGGATGGAGAACTTGCAGGAACCAAAAGCAGGAAGACCCCAGACTGGTATTCAAACTTAACACCTTCTAGCTGCATGGCAACAGTGCCAAAAACCCCGGCACTTACAGAAGATAAATATCACAATATATATAGTAAAAACTAGGAATGATTCGCAAAAACGTCACCCCATTTAGGAGGTGTGTAAAGTTTTGAGTGCCACAGCAACGGTGCCAAGTCATTAAAAACCAAGCCCGGAGCGTCAGATTACAAATTTGGTGGTTTTCTCGGGTTGGCTATGTTCCTTCAATCGGTTTTCCTCATAAGTCAACCCAGGAGCTTCTTTAAATTCCAGACCCATCAGACAAAAGTGATTGATGGTTATTGGGGATCATGGAGGGACGTGTCACCTTACAGCAGTGGCCCATGCAAAGACCGCACATCTCTATGCACACAGACATTAAGCTCATATGTAAACATGTAAAAACTACAGTCTGACATGTCTTAGATCTCTGTTAGAATTTATCAGGACAGTTTTTTCATTGAAGGTAAAAGAAGACATTAAAAATATTTAATCCTGCAAAATGGTGATGTAAACAAAATAAAAATGCAATAACAACACATTAAAAAATGCAGGTAGGCACTGCTGTAGCACTGGGGCTGTGGGTTTGAATCCCGGCTGGGGGACATTCTGTAAGGAGCTGAGTTTGCAAGTTAGTGGTACTCAACATGCTGGTGAGATCCAACATAGTAATGATAGCATTTAAGCTAATGTTAGCATAATACACTAGGTATGTTACTCTAAGTCAGTATGCTAATGATAAATGTTATGCTACCATTAGTTTTATAGCAAAACTGAGAGCTAAGAGCTAAAGCAAACATTTTTAATGGATTAAGTCAGTGTCAGTCCACATGCTATCTATAGGAGGTTTGTTATGATTAGCACTTTAGATAATTTATTAAATTAAATAAAAAATACTGAGGGGAGTAAGTTAATATCAGGCAATGTGTTAGGGATAGCCTACATGCCATTAATAGCATTTTTTATAAATTTATCATTTTAGCTAATTTTCATTGTTAGGAAACGTCATAATGTAAGTTTGTAAACATTAGGTACCGTGTTTTACGGGCTATAAGGCAAACTTAAAAGTCGTGCACCTAATAATCCTGCTGCGCCTTATAGTCCAGAAAATACGATATGTTACTTTACGTCACTATGCTAATGATAACCAAACATAAATGTCATGCTACCATTAGTTTTATAGCAAAAATTAGCATTCAAGCTACTTTTAGCTATAACAGTTTAGCCAAACATACTGAGTAGAGTTAATTGGATCAGATCCCATCACAATGCACAATGGAAACTTTCTAAATCTCTGCCAAAGGTTTTTTATCAGCTATGTTGTTCTTACTTTATGTGACTATCTCATTCCAGCAGGAAAAGCTGGAGAACTCTAAGGCTTGTGATTCCCAACACAAAACTCTGGTTATTTGAATTGCAGCCAGACTGGAAGTCAATAAAGAGTCGGTCGGCTGGATGAGATCAGTGGAATCGCACATGATCACATCCACAAAGCAAAAATCGGTCTAAACAATAAAGGAGATTAAAACTAATTGGTAAGGAGAGGAAAATAGATTAACTCTGACATAATTCTGGATGTAACATTAGAAAAACAGATAAAACAGGCATTTCGCTTTCAGGGACCAAAACGTTGGCCAACGGTCATGTTTATTTTGCTACTCTGGTTGCTCTCAGCTGTCCCTTTTATATTCCACATGGAGGGAGGATCCACCAACCATGCATTGCAATGTAATCCCCTTATATTTAAATTGGGGGGATGGTGGGGGGATGGCGGCTATAGAGGGAGTTCAAAGAGGAGGAGGCAACAGGTGGGAAAGTCTCCATATTCACACCTTTAGAAAGGAAAAAGATAAAAGTTGTCTTTTAAAGAATAGTTCAAATAAACAAATATTCTTACTATAATGCCTTTAAGGTTTCATGCTGTATAGAATAATCAATATACGAAAGATAAAAATTTTGTCGAAATTGACAACATTTATATAATCTGCAGTCAACTCAAGCTAACTTTAGAGCTATAAATTTGAAAAATTAATAATTTTAAAAATGTAAGATCATCTATTTTTAATCTTAACTGCTGAATTGATGTATTGATGTAAGTGTTTAAGTCTACACATTAATACAATGTTTTGCAGGAAATCCATTTGCAATGACTTTTTTCTTCTGTCTGTGTTATTTGAATTGATTTGAATGAAAATCTAAGTGCTGCATCTGAACCTCCATAGGTAGACCCTGTTGTAATCCCATCTGTGGGAAAATCTCAGCTTCATAAAGCTTGCCGTAAAGCCCCATTGTTGTCATAAAATATAGAATTGCAATGTGCATTGCAAACCTAAAATAAAACCATAGAGTGGACGAGGCATCTTTCTTTAAGCAGGAGGAGATGGGGGGGGACGGGAGGGAGAGTCTCCTGGTGTCCAACTAAGAATCTATGTTCTGAATATCCTTATTAGTCCACGTGGGAGCGCATAGTCTCGCAGCTATCAGGTTTACTTAATTCCAATACTCCTGCGTCTATTTTTTAACTCCTGTAAGGTGATATCTGTAACGCCATTTTGTCTCCTTAGCTTTTACCATCCCTTCACTGCGGAACATTCTCTCTCTTTCTCTCTCTCTCCATCCTTTATATCTCCATCCAAACTTGAAGCTGAGTCTAAAGATAGACGCACATGAGGAGGACTATATAAGCCCCCTGGAATAAACATGCACCGCGGCTTCACACTATCTGTTCTTACTTGATCTTCCAAACCTCCACCTCAAGATGGTGAGTACCAGGATTTCTGCTTCCTGTGCTCTGCTGAAGGAAATTCAACCAAAAAAAAACCTTGGATTTACTCACTTTTTCACTTATTTTATTTTGGAATTTACCATAGGGATTCCTTTTTATTCTTTTAGGTTTTACAAAATTTTGTTGATGCTCTTATCTGATGATAAAATGCTTTAAATCATTATTTTTGTAACTTGTATATTGCAAACCCAATTTATTGTTACACGCAGCGTCTAAATATTTTATAGTAGAAGCATAAATTTCTCAAAGAAATTTAAATTAGATGAAGAACTGACATTTTCTAGCGCAGCCATTAGGTATTGGACCTTTTCAGTGGATGTTAAATAACAATAATTATTGCATATGCTCTTTTTTTATTCTTAAAATCCTGATTACCGTTCTCGTTAGCAATTAAAACCTCTAATGTGCATTTCCAATCCAGGCACCAAAGAAGGCTAAGAGGAGGGGAGCAGCAGGAGAAGGCGGCTCCTCCAACGTCTTTTCCATGTTTGAGCAGAGCCAGATTCAGGAGTACAAAGAGGTGAGGTTGTAACCACAGAAAACATCTTAGGATCAGAAAAAAAAGTCCCACGTTTTTGTTTCATTTAAAGCATTTCAATGAAATGATTCCCAATTAAAATTAATTTAGCTGCTCTGGGCAGCTGAAGTTCCTTGCATGCCTCTTTGGTTCCCCTGACAGTTTAGTAAGCAGGTGAATGTCAAATGGAGCGCTGCAATTTTCATGGCATTTGAAGCGCTCCATATTTTGCTCAACCTTTGACCTCCCCTTCAGCTGTTTTTCAAACATCTCTTTGTTACAGCTGGCAGAACGCCTGTACTCGTAAAGTCCAAACAAATCCAGACTCAATGAACGCACCAGGTGTGTTTAGGGAAACGCAGCTCTTTGATAATTTTAGGTAGGTTTGCTGTAAGCAGATTGGATGACAAGTCCCTAATAGAAAAGATCCCGCCTGTGACAAATGATACCGGCTTCTTGAGGGGCACTCAAGACGAAATATGGCGTGATGATTGCAACAATCTTAGCACATTCCGTAGATGGAGAGAAACCCGCCAGGGGGAAAACATGTGCAGCCATCAGCACATAAGCAGAGTGTAAAACAGGAAGGGTAAGAAACCTTAGAGTAAGGTTGGAGGGTTGAGAAAAAAGGTTGGTGACTAAGTTCAGGTCCGAGAGGCTGTCTTAAATTACGCTGCCACATTGTGGAGGGGATCGGACAGCTGTTCCCGGATTATACTTTCCCAAATTAACTTTTAAGGAAAGAGCAGGGAGGGCAGAGGGCACATTAAGCACTTCTTCAATCCTTCATAGAATCCTCAAGGCTAATTTTGACATTTTGGGTGCAACATTTGAAAAAATTACTTACCTTTTGCATTTTCAAGTGAATAGAGGAACTGTAAACCCCCCATGGTGTGCCGGATATATTTAAATCATTCACAATTTGAGACATACAACTAAAAACCAGAAAAATCTTTTTTCTGCCAAGTCGTCAAATCTCAGATTAAGTGTAGGGCTTCTTTGAACGGCAGGTTTCAAGTCTATGGACTGAATTGGGTTCAGGTCTGGTCTTTGACTAGGCCATTTTAACACATGAACATTCTTCGATCTGAAACCATTTTATCTCCGGTTCTGTGTTTAGTGAAACGCTGCCCCATTCTCATTAGTCTCAAAGTGCAAACTCAGGGGCTTTGCACAAGCAAAACATTTTCATACCTGTTTGCTTTACCTTAAAAAGACTTCCTATGACTTTCTTCTTGCCACTCTTCCACCATTTTTGAACAGTACTCTAGTTCGGATGTGAATTTCTGCAGTAAACCTCTCGGCTTGGTATCTCTTTGACCGACCCATTTGTGTTTAAAACTACCATGTCTTACAGTTGTATTTTCTAATTAGCTGACTTCTAAAGCAAAATGGTGGAAGTTGGTTTAACATGATAATCAAATAAACATAATTATTCAGTCATGTTACTCAGTTTTTGGCGTAACAGACAAAATCACATTAAAATAGATTTACATTTATTTTAACATGACTGAATTAAGAGCTTTTTCTTTCACCCACCAATGAACTTAGCCTCCTTTATGCAGGCCTTCACAATCATTGACCAGAACAGAGATGGCATCATCAGCAAAGATGACCTGAGGGACGTCTTGGCCTCAATGGGTGAGCTCTTAAAGATGCCTGTGTGGCTTTTGTTTTTGTGGCCTCTTGAGTTGATTTGCAGTTCTGCTTTGTGAAGGTCAACTGAATGTGAAGAATGAGGAGCTGGAGGCCATGGTCAAGGAGGCCAGCGGTCCCATCAACTTCACCGTCTTCCTCACCATGTTTGGAGAGAAGCTGAAGGGTGGGCACGGATTAATTTTTCCCCAGCAAACAACGCAACGGATTTAGCATTCACAGAACAAATCAAGAAATGTTTTTTCACATCAGGTGCCGATCCCGAGGACGTCATTGTCTCTGCCTTCAAAGTCCTGGACCCAGAGGCTACCGGAACCATCAAGCAGGAATTGTAAGAACTCTGATTTTCTTGTTTCTAATCTGCACGGTATTTCTAAACAAGAAGCGAACAGATTTGTTTAACACCTTAAATCTTTTGTTTCGTCTCATCCAGCCTCCAGGAGCTCCTGACCACTCAGTGTGACAGGTTCACCCCTGAAGACGTAAGACTGCCCTCTGGCTTGAGTCATATTTCTTACCTAGAAACCAAATAAGTAGCAACTACAAAATCAAGAAACAGTTGTTTTGATTCGTACATATTGTTTAAAATCTAGACATAAGACTGTAAAAATATTTAAAGCTTCATTATGAAACTTCTTCTTTAAGCTTCTGGCATCGTTCTTGCTGGATTTTGAACCAATAAGCATATTATCTTACAAAGCCTTGCATAACTTAATTTAATTCACAGATACATTCCAGTATGATGTTCAGGTTATTCATCTTGTTAGGTTTAAAGGTTTTCCATATACTGAAAACTAGCCGATTACGTCGAGGCATTGACTTGCAGCATGCAGCGACAGTAGAAGATAGCTTGCGTTGTGTTGTTGACTTTACAGCTATCCCTCATACTAAGCATGCTTGTAGCAACAGTGGAGAGGAAAAACTCCCCTTTGGCATAAAGAAACAAGCTGAAATCTGTTACCACTGATGGAGGGTTTGAGGAAACAGAGCAAAAACACAAAAACACAAAAGAAGCATTGACTATATGGCATGTACTCTTCTCTGGGTCTATCTAAGAGAGATTAATCCACTCAACAAATGAGCTCTATGACAGTTTTGGGGGGTTAGAGAAGACAGAAAACACAAGCAGAAGCAGAGCAACAAATATAAATGTACTTTCTATGCTAAACACGGGAAAACGTTAATATCATGTGAGCGAGAATGTTGAGCTTCTATGGAGAGAAGAGCACTGAGAGAAACGTATAGTTAGCTGTTGAAATAAATGCAAATATTACACATAGGAGAGTAGAAGAAAAAAGGAGAAAGCATCAGACCAAAGAAAAGTATTTATACTGTCTCCCAGTAGTTTAAACCAATAGCTTAGAACAAGATAACTAAAAGATCTGCCTTCCAAATTTAATGTTAACATGCAGTCTGAGAGAAAAGCTCTTTCTTAGGAACGTATGGAGTGATAAACGAGGAAGTTTGATTATTAAGGGGTTTATATTGTGAGGAATAGAATCTAAAGATTTTATTCTGGATTTATACCAATGAAGCGAAGCCTCATCTGACACTGAAGCTGTTTGCTGGAGTTTACAGTTTACAGAGTAACACGCAATACTGTAATCTTGGCAGTGACACTGGATTTATGATCCCAGTATACGAGGTGGTTATTGGGTTGTTTTTGATTCAATTTCCTTTTGTTTGGTTCGGAAATTGTTACCAAAGGTGTCATGGATCTTTATTTTCTACCTGACATTACGGGTTCACGGCACTGATTTCACGTCCGCAGGTTAAGAACATGTGGGCCGCCTTCCCCCCAGATGTGGCTGGCAACATAGACTACAAGAGCATCTGCTACGTCATCACACACGGAGAGGAGAAGGAGGAGTAAAGAGGCCACCAGAAGACCAGAAAGACAGTTATCCCTCTGCTTTCTTCCTTCCCCTCTTTCTCTCCTCTTCTTCCTTCCGGCTCAACTCTCAGTGCAAACCCACAAACACAACTATTTACACCAAAGACTCGGCACGGTTGACGCCAATGGGACGTCTATGTTTGCTTATGGGGAATAGGGATGATTTTTTTTCCAATAAAATTATCCTGTGATATAAATTCCATCATCAAGATTTACTCGAACCACCTCTCTTTTGTTCCATTTCACCCTTCCTCACATCAGCCTTTCCCTCGGTATCTGAGAGGAGAACAGGTTAATTTAGAGGGGCAAGCATTAGGACCTCATGCTAAAGTGTGAGAACGTCCTTTTTGGTTAAAAGAAGCGAGAGGAGCGAGAGTGCTTTCTGAGTAAACAGGAAAACAACACGCATCCTTAAAGCGATGCCAGTTTTCCCCCCTTGAAAAGAGAGAATAATCCGCTGAAGGAATGGAGAAAACGTGACGAAAGAAAACATTAGCGTCTTCGTCTTCGTTCCCTCCACTCCTCCCTGCTTTCATTAAATCATCTTCTTCTTTTCCATAAGCTGTCTAAGATCCATTTACTGACCTTCAATGCCTTTCCTCTGTAATTAATAAAGGGACAAAATGTGAATAAAACCACTTTGAATTTTTTACCCTATGTTTTTGTTCAGTGGCTCTTTAGGGCGCGTCAGCTTTTAATCCAGCTACTCTAAAATAATCCGACCTGGCGACGCAGATCTTCCTCCAAGAGCTCCATGTTTACGGTTATTATAAATGAAAAACAGCAATCAGGCTTTTTCTGTTTCCCAGAAAAAACAAAAAATAATATCTTCCTGGAAAGGATAAGAGTTATTTATATAAAACAAACAAAACCAGGCTAAAACTGACAAATAATGAATCACAGACTGCTCAAATAAAGGTAGAACTAAAATGGGAGAAACCATTACTGCAAAATGGTAAGATAAAAGTACATGAACAAATAATCAAAAGATTACATTTACAAACCAAGTCAAACAGAAAATCCTTTCAATTAATCCCAATGAGTACTGAGAACGTAACATAGAAAAAGCCTATTTCTTGGCATGGTACAGATAAAATAAAATAAAATGTGTAAAATCTCCTGATGTAAGAGAGAAAAAATGAAAATAAGTATTTCCAAAACTAAGCTGTCATATTGTACTTACTTAAAATGGCTTAAATTTATGTTATAATCTATCCATCCATCCATTTTCTATACTTGTCCCTATTGGGGTCGGGTGGGTCTGCTGGCGCCCATCTCCAGTTTACAACAGGCGAGAGGCAGGGGTACACCCTGGACAGGTCGTCAGTCCATCGCAGGGCAACACAGAAACATACAGGACCAACCATCTGGACGAACAACCACTCATACACAAACTCACACCTACGGACAATTTAGATTGCCCAATCAGCTGCAAGTGTACTAAAAACCTCAGTTTTTGATTGGTCTCATGTCTTATTCTAATTTTCTTAGACACAGAACTTTGGGTTTTCTTTATCTGTAAGCTACAATTTTACAACATACAAAAAATAACTAGAACAATTATTTTTATTGGATCTTTAGAACATTTCTGACCTGACTGGCAAATGTTGCACTTTTATGCCATTTTTGTGATCTTATGCAAATCTGTATTAGATATTACAAAAACCATCTGCATAAAAACAAATTACAAGAAAAATATGATTAAACCTTAGTGAAAGATTTTGTGGACCACTAAGAGTTTTCCCCTGTAAGTGCAGTTTCCTTGCATCAATGAGGTCCTGCGTTTAATTCCCAGTGTTTTGTTTTTCTGCTGGTGCTTGCATGGTCTCCCCATGAATGTGCGGGTTCTCCCACAGTCCCTAACACTAAACATGACTGCGTTGTGGGGAAGAAAAAAAGCCCAAAACAAAAACATATCCAATCATTTTTAGGGTGAAAATCATTTAGTCAGATCTAGTGGAACAAGACTAACTAAGGTCATTTTGATTACCTTATTATTTTTCTTCTTTCCTGACCACCTTCTCTATTATAAACACATATGACCATATCATAACTTCAGAATAATGAGCTCATAAACATATTACTCTGTAATTTAACAGCTGCATCTTGGATAGTTTGCTGAAATGTTAAATGTAATGCTACAAATTAAGCTTTCACAAGCATTCTAATTGCAAATTGAATGTTTTTATAGCTCATGCTGTCCAGGATTTGCTGTAGACGCTGAGATTGCAGCTTGTCAGCTAGCTACATCACCAAGCCCAACACAAATTGATGGACATGGTTTGAACTTCCTCTTTCTAGCTCTCCTCTTAATCAATAGTGCCTCCTTTTCATCACAGTTGTAATTTATGACTGCAGTTCAGGTAGCATTTGAGCTTTTGTGACATTATTAAACAGAGGGAATATGAACACTGGCTTTTATCACAACTTATGTCTCCATTGCAAATTTTTCAAATACTTTCCCCACAATAATGAGGAAGTTTAGACTTAGCACACAACATCTGTCCCATAATGTTTAGTGTGAGGCCAGAAATAATTTTATCGTCAAATCAAATGACTGTTAGTGGTTGTTGCCTGCATATGGTGTTATAATTAAAGTGGAAAACAGGATAATTTTAGGTAAGGAAAACACACAGACACTTCGATGATTTAATATATTACGGTTTATTACTCATCACAACTGTCATTATAAATACACCAGTTCTCAATCTGAAGGAATGAAGTTGTTTTAGTTATGATTTCATTTCACTTTTGTCACAAAGAGAGAGAGAGAGATGTAAACTTAGGAGACACGAAAGAGACCTAACGGCCAGAAACATTTTGCAGTTCTTCCCGACGAAGCACGGCAAGCAGCTTCTTTATTAATGTGGAGATTCACAAAAAAGACAGAAGAGGATCGACATTATCGCGTTAACTTGTCCTCAATATCGCAAAAATAAGTGCTGAATCTGCTGAAACACTTCCAGATTCATGTTTTTATTTCTGGACAAACAATGAAGACATGAGCTGCAAGGAGGTATTGCTCACGAAAATTTCTGAAAGTGTGCAGGAAAAACACCCAAAATCCTCCTTTATTTTTTTATGTTAAAGCAGATTTATTCGTTGCTGCCGCTGCTGCACACATCAACCGTCATGATGGTGGAAGGTTTGCATAGATGGTTGGGTTACACAGACGTTACACCGATCTATGACGAAAGTGTTTAAGATATGAAGGTAAATGATATCCGAGTTAAGACCCAAACGATGCGTATGGAGGGACGTGTTCAATGCTACAACGCAATTATGCTAAACAACTACGAAATGGTAGAGTTAAGAGATTTTACGTATGCTTTTAGCCACCCCAAAAAAGGAAAACAAACGTGTTACATCAACTTTTCGGCACGGTTTTCCGTATACTGACAGGGTTCAGTGCCATTTAACTTTCGATAAAAGTTATAGTACAAAACACTGAGTGTAAATAGATTAGAGCGTTAAGATAGATCACGAAAACACGAACGGTCGAAACAGACTGAGATCTTGCAGCGCCGTTTCAAACCCTTTATAGCGTATGGTACAGTACAAAGATCCCCCACTTTTTTTTTGTTTTTTTTGCATTTTAGTCTGACGGGAGGCTCCATATGTTTCCTTTTAAATCTCCTCAATACTTTAAAACAATTCGAGCTAAAAACGACAATGAGCAAACTAAAAAAAAAGAACAAAAAAATGCATTAAATTTGACGTGCAAAAGATCCTCCTGCAACTTCGCTTTGCAGCCGACCCTCGTTCAAGTCCAGCAGGCGTGTCTCTCTTAGAAAAATAGTCTGATTAAAATAAAAACTCATAATATACTATATCTGGTTAAATTAACCCCTTTGTACATAAATACACCCGGATCAGACGTTAATGCTACATTGCCACGCCTCGGCACTTTCCGACAGGTCCAACAGGCGGAGACTTCAAGCAGAAGAGTGAATAACTTCAACGTGCAAGTGCAGAAAAAAAAAAAAAAAAAAGAAAATAACAAAACATCCTTCACTGTTAAGATACTTTAAAATCACAGTCTTATTGGTTAATGAGCTCAAGTTGTGAAATATTGAAATCTGCTTGAATGAAATGTTATAATGGACTGAAGTTAATACTATCTAAACAAAAACACCATCTTTGATTATGAAAAGAAAGCCAAACAGCCCTCCTTCAGTCTACCATGTTCAGAAGTTTACATACACTCGTCAGCCAGAAACACCAGAAAGCTGGTTGTCTCTTTCCACTTTGAAGTGCTTTTTTTTTTTCTTTTTGCGGGGATCGCCAAATGACTGGAACGATAGTTTCTTTCCAGGTTTCACTCAAACTCTTCCGTTTAACTAAAAGGAAATAAGGGTCATGATGTTTAGGCGACAAAAAATGCAAGAGGTGGTCGGGTCAGCTGAGATAAAGATTAAGCTATCATGCTGCAATGACAGTATTTATTGTAGAAGAGTTATGGTGAGGATTTAAACCTCGCTGACAAGCACAGCGGTGGAAGCATTATGCTGTGTGGACAGAGCGGAGGAATTTATTAAAAAATAAATAAAAGGAACTAGTTGAAACTTGATTTAAAATGTATGGACTTGTGCTAAAAAGGAGGGTAGATTCCCCAAAAACCAACCAGTTTAATTCATCTGCAGAAAAACAAACAAAAAGTAAAATTGGATTCGTTTTTAATCCAACTCACTTTAGAAAAGTGTTAAAAACCCTAAAGTTGATTATTTCCACACAAAAACCTGTTTGTTTATCAAAATAAGTTAACGGGTCGCAAAAGAAACACAGGGATGACTTAATGTTATTTTGACTTTACGTAAAAGTTAAAAAAATGTAAAAAAAAGAAGAAGAAAATGGGCTGCAGGACACGACGCACTAAACTTTAACGTTTCACTAAACTACTGAGGCGCGCGCACGCGAACACACACAAACACACATTTACCAGGACAATAAATACATCCTCAACATCATAAAAAGCCTTTTTTGTCTTCAGTGCCTTCATTTGAGATGACGGTTTTATATATTTCCAGTTGAACCGCTCTAAAAGATACGACTCCACAAGGCTGCATCTAAATGTCTAATTAATTTAACGCACGTCTAACAACTCCCTCGAGTTTCATTAAGAACGGCCACAAAAAAAAAAAAATTAAGATGTAAAGTAAAAGAAGGAAATCAGATTCACAGCCAGTTGTAAAAGGTCTCCATGGTCCATGAAGCTGATAGGGGTGGTGGTGGGAGTGTAAGGAGGTGAAATGCCCATCGATGTTCTTCAAAAACAATAGTCAAGCCTTTTTCCCTCCGCCGTCTGCGATATAACATGTACGTGTATAAAGTCTCAGGAATGACGAGACGCACATGAAGCCACTTCATCTTTTAAATTAATCGACTTTTCAAAAGGTTGTTTATTTTTTTCCCCCTTGGCTTGCCTTTTTTTTATTATCCTACAGTGAAAAAGGAAAACTAGGCTGGATCCTTCGCTGTTGCCAACGCTCCATCCTTCTCCTCCGCCTCTCCTCCCCCTTTGTCCTTTTTCTTCCCCACCTTCTTTTTCTCCTTTTCCAGCCTCTCCTTTTCCTTCTTGACCCTCTCCCTGTCAGCTCTCTCCTTCTCCTTCTTTTCCTTCAGCTTTTTCTTCTCGTCCTCCTTCTCCTTCTTCTTGTCTTCTTTGCTTTTCTTCTTCTTCTTTCCTTCCTCCTCCGCAGAGGCCGACGGAGGCATCTCTTTCGGAGGCTCCGGCTGCAGCGGCACATTGTTTGCTGTGGGAGAGGGCATGGTGGGAGTGATCTGCTCCGTGATGATCTTGGGGGTCGGCAACAGCGTGTTAGGCGCCAGAGGTGTGCTTTGATTCGGAGCTGCTTGGCTTTGAGCCGCCGTTTCGGCTCCAACTGAACCGCCGACTAAGGGGCTTTGGACGTGAGGTGCCAGTGCCTTCTGACCCGCTCCTGGAGGAATAGGTGGTTTTTGGCTCGCCGCCACTGCAGGAGGATTTTGGGGGGGACAGGCTTCTTTCCCCAACGGTTCAGAGAAAGACATTTTTTTAGGCTGGAAGAAAAGACCTCGAGATTTCCGTAAACCAGGGAGGGAGAGGAGGCTGGATGAAGCTCGCAGGGTCCCTGGAGAAGGAGCCGGGTTTCCCAGGATGGAGAAGCTTCCACCTGAGCTGATGGCGTATGCCCGTCGCTTATAATCGAGGATGGCTCTGGTACCGTGGAGCCGTCGGCCCGGCTGGTGGGTCAGCGCCCCTCTGGACTCCCTCCACTTCCTCACCTGGACGCTGCACTCCTTCTCGATGAGCGCCTCGGTCACCGGGAGAGTTATGACCTGAGCAGAACGCAAGAGGAAGTAGGCGAGTCCGAGACTGGGGGAAAGTGACTCAGATCTAAAAACAGAAGGGAGATCTGTAAAAAAGCTCACCTCCTGCACCAGGACGTCCTCCCGGATGGTGTCGGGGGAGATGTTTCGGAGGCGCTCCATGGTCTCGTACATCCCCTGGACTTCACGAAGCTTCTCCACGGATCCGAGCATCTGCTTCAGCAGCACCAAACCCACGCGAAATATTATCTTCACCCCTAAAAACCGGAGAAAAAAAAAAAATAAGTGAAAAAACAAACACTTAAATCAAAAAAGTTTGAGCCGCTTTAAACATGTTTATCAGACAAACATGAGCTTAGTAAATAGATATGAGGTTTTTTAATGATTTATTTTATTGTTTAAGTGTAGAAACTTTTAACCAGTCATTGTAACTGGTTCTGAAGATAAAGATGATAAAAAACATCAACAGCTTTTCTGACAGGATTTTCTGAATGAATTGCTATTTCTTGATTTTAAAGGTGTAACGATTCTCAGAATTGTGTCTTGCTAAGAAAACTGGACCAGAAACGTTACGAATTTCAGTTTTTAGAACAAATATGTAGAGTGATTTAAAAATAAAACATAAAACAAATGATACCTTCACAGAAAAACATGTCCCAGACGCGCAGGACAGAAGACCACGGTAAGGTGCGTGAGAAGATGCACATGAACCACTCGGTCATGTAAAGGATCGGGTCAATCTTGAATTTCTTTAGGTGGCGGTACGCCATCGGACACGTGCGCCGCAGAAGAGAGAAAAAGATCTCGCCGTCCAGCTGAATTGCTTCCTGACATGGAGAAAGGAAACGGTAACGATCTGGAGGGACTGTGTACATACAAGCAGATTGTTTTATTTCAGATCTCACCAGTCCGGCGCTGTAGTAGCCAGGAAGATACTTCTCGCAAATCTGGACGAGGCACCAAAAAGCTTGCTGTGAAAAACACAAAATGAGACAATATTTAAGGTTTAAAGAAAGGTGCGCATGATCCCTACAAACAAATAAACCGGATTCATAACACATTTTAAATCAGCTTTGACAAATGAATCATAAGAAAGCTGGAGTACCCAGAGAGAAACCGTGCATCAAACTTAATGAAGAAAGACCCCCATGTTGGGATTTAAACGCACAACTTTGTTGCTCTACTGTTGTGCGTCAGCTGCGTGGGAACAAACAGATATCAAAACCATCGCATGATGTCTAACTAAACGATTAGTTTGCACCAGAACCAAAAATAAATACATTTTCTTTTATGGGTGCGACACAAAGATATGAACTAATCTTCCTGTCCTTTGTTCTTGCATCATGTTGGAATGTCACAAATGTTTCTTTTTTTTTGTTATTTGATCATCCAACAAGAACAAATACGAACCTGCTGAAGAGGAGATACATGAAATTGGTACCAGCCCCTTGATTTTGTTAATACTGAGTAAAGTTCCCTTAGAACCAAGGGAAAGGTTAGATATCAGTGAGATAGCTTGAGTGCAATTTGCTCAATTTCAGCTCTTCTATGAAAGCTTCAGATTTGTTTTAGAGAGTAAAACAATTGGCTTTCCTGGAAGAAAACTTTTCTGTGTTAAAAGAATTGAGACTGGGGCAATTCCCATTAAATAAAGGATTTGGTGTATGTGGTTGCAATATGATACATTTGCCCGCCTAAATATATGTTTAGTAATTTTTTGTACAGGATATTGAAGAAATAACCCCATTATTTCCCTCAATAGCGTCGTGGGGAGGGTCTAACCTCTGCAGGCATGTGCATGAGCAGCACTGCAGCCACGGGAGCCTGGGCCTGGCAGTAACCCTCGTCAGGCCGGTAGACAGTGTATGCCTTCAAGATACGGTATAAATCCTGCTGTCTATAAAAAAACAAGCACATTAGGGATACAGGCTTATTCAAACCTAAAACATTCTGAGGTCTTTTTAGTGAGATTTGTACTATAACTTGGTTACTTTAGTGCATCCATATTTAATGCCAGACATTTACCCGTGTCCGCCTCGTGCAGCAAACATCTCGTGAAAGGGGAACTGCCGGTGAAGATCTTTCTCTATGATATCCAGCCATTTAGCCTCACCTGGTTCTCTCTCCAGTTCCTGTAGTAAAAAAAACAACAACAGTTTAGATTTATTCTCAGTTCCTTTTACACTCAACATTTATTTTCTTTAACTTTTTTAAAACATTTTATACGACATAATGCTTCAAACCAAGAAGTTTTAAGTAAAATCGTTCCTTCCTTGAAACAATATGGACCAAATCTTCTGACTGGGACAAAAAACAAAGTGCTTAAAGAGAGGATTATCTGATAAGAAGATTAGTTTGGTTTCCATCTGCAGTCATTTAGTACCTCTAGATTTAACAACTACTCAACTCAAGGGTTAAAATAATAATAATAAATTAAATATGTGGCGGAATGTTTTAGGATTACTCCAATAAATGAAAAAGCGACTTCCTTGTACCTCAAATTTTCCAGGATTCGCATCGAGGAGCTCTTGGCTGTCAGACAGCAGCTGCCAGGCTTTACATCTGAGCGAAGACGGGATTCCCTTCCTGCAGCGCAGCTTCACCTGAAATACAGCGTTGTATGTAAAGCACAAGCATCCAAGTCAAAGTAAAATTACATGAAGGCATAAAATACGTGATCCTGCACAAGAATCGTCGCCGCTTACCTTCTGGAAGCGATGTTTGACCCACTTGTCCCAGTGGCAGAACATATCCAGCCATTTCGTCTCTCTCTGCCTTGCGACTTCAACTCGAAAGTCCTTTTCACTGAAATGGTTTGTGATGGAGGAAATTAACTTTAACCCAATTTGACAAAACTTGTACATGTCATGAAATTTCACTCTCCTAATTATGGCACTAACATATTTACAACATTATATCCTCAAAGCGTATTTTGGACTTAAAGGTACTAAACTAACAAAAAAATTTAATTAAGAAAATTGTTTAAGAAAAACTCATATAAACTCGAAAATCTTTATTTCTTATAATGTTAATGACGATGTCTTAATAATAAGGAAAGGCTAAAATTTCTAAAACAATACAAAGCAAATCTTTCATCATCACATTTGTCATAAACTAGTTAGAAACTTCCTGTCAAGTCAGACGGCCATGCTTTAAATTTCTCTACCTATGATTTTTCTGTTGCATTTAACATTGATCGTGATCGGAGCGACGCCAACCAATAACAAACTCGTTGAATCTTTTTACAATCAGGCGGTAAAAATTATTGATAAAAAGCCAATTATCATCCCATCATCACTGGACCGTTATCAAAGATTATGTTTATTACTTATTACTTTTCGTTTTTCTTAAACTGCTTCATAAATGCATCAATCCTGCCGCACCCGTGCCACTAAATACGTTTATTGAGAGACAGAAATGATCGCTAGTAGAAGCAACCACAAGTCCTGATCGTAAAATACGGTTCTGCGATGCGACCTTTGAACCGAAAGCCTTCTCTGTTACAAACTTTATAAGTCATTAACGCCCCGACCTCAAGATCATGACCGACAGGAAAATGTTCCACCTTAAGGCTAAAGAGCTGGCTAAAGATTTATTTTAAAAAAACTGTAATTTTTTGAGTTAATCATTTTAAATACTTTGTTTTTATATCTCTCCTTGATTATTTTATTTATTGTTGACCCCAACTTTTCAATTGAAGCCGCTGTTACATGTAGAGGCTTCTTAATCTGACAATAGATATCAATATTGATGCCCCCAAAATAAAAAAAACAAATATCAAATTATAGCAGGTTACATCTAAACTGTCTGATATCAGACGGGTGAAACTAAAACAGTCTGTTATAGTGTTTGATAATAAACTATCAGTCCAATGTTTCAATTTTTTATAATATTCTCATATTCTGATAGAAATGTTTGGGGGGGTTTTCATTATCTTTAAGCCATAATCATCAAAATTAAAAGTAATGTACTATTTCTTTAGTCAATCACCATGATAGTGATGTTATGGATGCCAGGATTGTGGGGTACTAAATTAAACATAGATCCAAAGTCAGTAGTGAGGCCATTTATTTTCAAGATGTTGAAAGAATAAAGAAAGAGCTGTAAAGTAATGCAGCAACAGATATATAAACTCTTTCATTCCTTTTTCTGTCATGCTTTCTAATAAATTTTGGGTCTCTTAGGGGATTAATGTGGATTCATTTCATTTCACTGTTTTTGTGTGCAGTTTGTGGCAATTTAAGCCAAGCTTTGTGATGCATATCTGTTATTAATCTTCATGAAATTACGCAAATTGAGCTGACTTTATTTTCTGGACCATAATTTCTGCATTTGTTGTAGTTTTTTAAACCATCTCACAGTCAGAGCTCAAACATATTGACCCTTGACTTTACTTCCATGAGGAGATGCACCTGTAGTAATGGAAGTGTTCACACAAGAGCAGAAAATAAAATCTACAGAGGCTAAATTATTAATCAGCGGAAGTGCAATTAGTCAGTCGCATAAACAGAAGCTAATCTGACCAGAAAATAGGAAGAGAGTTGATGGGTGTAATTATGTGTGTGTGTGGGGGGTGGGTGATACCACAGATACACAGTCAGGACGGTCTGAGTCACAAAAGCGCTCTCAGCACTATTTGAGTCAGAGTAAAGGAGAGATAAAGGACAAAGAAGCGTTCACTACAGCATAATGGAAAAGCAGAACACTCACAAGGATGATCTCTAGATTTAAGGAAGCTAGTTTAGATAAATAGATGACTGACTACAGTCCTGTGACAACAATAGGGACACTCCTTTGTTGTTGTTTTTTTTCACATCTAAAAGTTTTGATCAGAAAACAGCTTTTAATATAAGACAAAGATAAGAGAAAAAAAAACAACCTGGCACAAGGTGATACCATAATTCTCCTTTAAACCTCAAAACTACTACTTAAAGACTTAAAAGCTCGCGATAACTCGCCATTAGTTTGTCACGTTGCGCTTAACGCTTTGTTTTCAAACAAAATGACGGGTCTTTGAGAAGAAACAGTGTGTTTACCTTCATGCTGCAAGTATTCAAGAAGCAAACCCAAACAAAACAACCAGAGACTCCCTTTAAATTTTGTCCAGGGAGAAGAAATTAGGCCTAAGTTCATGCAGCAGGCACACGCAATACGACTTTTTCACACATAATTCTTTAGGATTCAATAAGTAGTATAGAGGGCCAAACAAGAAAAAAAATGTGTGTGAGCGATGAATTTTGTTCTCTACCACAAAAGTTGATGATTTTCCTTAGATCAGGGCATGATGTCTTGATCTTTAAAGTCTTTTAGCCTACTTCCTGCTGTCAGACGACATATGTTTACGTTTTTCCTTGATTTTACAGGTCTAGATATAATCCGATCTGCTTCCCAGTTTTTAAAGACAAAACAAAGAGCTGAAAAATACGATATTTGTTGGCGGGTTTTTATTGCACAGTCTTTTCCTCCAACCCCTAATCAGTTTGAATTTTGAGTTCCAAAGCTATGGCGAGTGCATGTTTCAGAGAAACGGGAGTGCTTAGCTGTCACTTACCCTCCTTCGCTGTACTGATTCCCACCTAAGAATCCATATTTATCGGTCCGTCTTATAGTTAGGCCATTGATCTCGGAGTCTGAGCCGATCGAGCTCCCATCCTCTCCCAATCCAGACAGGGACTCAAGTGTTCCCGACATCAGGCTGGCCGAGTCCAGATAGCTCAGTGTGTCCGGGGCAGGTTTGCGGCTGGGGTTCGGTAGTGGTGGGGGCGGCTCTTGGATCACAGGCAGAGTTGGGCTACAAGGTGCTGCTCTGATGGGTGTGGTAGGCAGGTCTCCTTTGCAGTCGTCACCGGCGGGATCCGGCTTTGGAGCCATTGGAGGAGGCTCATGTTGAAGTTTGTGTGCTCGTAGCGGGGGGTGAGGCTTTCCCTCCTCATTAGCTGATGCTACTGCAGGAGGAGCAGGTGTAGGGATGAAATCTGTGCTTGTCTGTGGTTGACCAAGGTCCAGGACAGGGTTAGAGTTGGTGGAAACCTGAACATCCGGGTACAGATTAGGACCAGGCTTTAAATCTGGAGATAATGAATCGGGTGGGGCCAGCGGTTCTGAAATACAAGTCTGTGTATTCGAGAGATCTGAAACATCTTGGCAACTGGTCAATGTTTCTTGTTTATTCCCATCTGGCTCCTCGGTCTGTGGAGCAGCTTCTGGGGTCAACAACGGTCCGGCGGCATCTGAGGACAGTTTTGTGGATTGTTGAGCAGGCAAGGGCGAACCTCCTGCAAGTGCAGAAGCATTGTTTCCAGACAAAGCTTTGTCGTTGTAAAGGGAAGACTTCGGTAGAGGAATCTCCATAGCAGAGCTGGAGGCAGCTAACACTGACGGAGCGGCACTCCGGTCGCCCAGCGGAGGCGGTGATGGAGACAAGGTAAACAGCTCGGCCATGGCTCCAATCTAATTTCTCTGGTACAAATTGAGAGAAAATACAGAAAACTGAGAAGTGGTTTGAATAAGTATAGAATTTTCATCTTAATCCAAAAGGACAATTGTAACACACAATGAGTGAATAAACTGTAGCTAGAGACTTAAAAAGCAAAGAAATGTCGAACATCAAGTTGATCAACCTGGACCTCTTTAGTGGCTCTGTAACTTTTCCGCAACAATAACTCATAACAAACAGTTTACGATGCCAACAAGCAACCAGTAATGAACAATAGTCCATCTGGTTTATGCAATAAGTGACTCATTCCTCCCAGAGATATCCACACAATAACATTACAATAAGTGAAATGGTTGGACTTCCTGTTTAACATCACTGACAGCCGGGTGGGCCACTTTGATTTTTTAGCAAAAAACGTTAACTTAATATACTTTTCTTTCCTATAAACTGTGGTGACAAGTAGAAATGTCAAAACAGTAGCTAGACATACTGAGATTTCTGAGGCATTTAAACCCTGGTGGGCCAAACCTATAACAATTTATTTAAATGCATCAATCCTGCAAAAGCTGTGCAATTTTTCTGCCTTTTTATTTATTTAAAAAGGCAAATTGACAGTCAGTAGTACCATGAGAGATCCACACATGCCTGGAGAGCCTGCCAGTATTGTTACCCATGATCATCAAGCAGTCACTCTAATTATCCTTAGAATTTAATTGCAGTAGAATCTTTCATATTAAGAGACAATTAAATCTATATATCGATTAGGATGGCATCAATTTCAGTTTCATTGCAAATCATTAAAAAGACAGGCCGATGTTTCCATTTTATTTTCTTAAACAATACCTGTAAAAACCTAATAAACTAATTTTAATTGTCCATAAGGAAGTACTGTCAAATAAAATTGGAAAGTTCAGAGTATCTCCTTTTTTTACTTTGACTATATTGAACAAAAAAGGTGAAACACAAACTCCTGCAGCAGCTTAGACTGGATCTTCTTACCAAGAATTTCAGTGGTTTTACAAAGATCACAGCATTTTAAGGTCAATCGAAGGCAAATACACGGAACAAGCTAAACAACAGTTTAGGATTTTGTTGTAGTAAAAACATGTTTGAGGGAATTTATATGTTAAAAATTTAAACGCTGAAAAAAGTTACTAAACTCAGTTTTTTTTTTTATTGCGATTGATTTTTAGACCTTTACAGATGATTGATGGATAACATCTATGTTACATAAGAATCGGATGGAATATTTGGAACGAAATTAAAAAATAAATGGGAACTGCTAATACCACGATGAAAACTTAAAGAGTGACAGAAGTCAGAAAAAACATATTCATAATCAGGTTTTCCATATATCCTGCAAGCCTAATCAATTTCCTAATGTTTAAGTAGAACAGATTTTTAGGTGAATCCCTAACTAATAAGCAACAACTTTATGTTTTCATGATTTTAATCATCTTAGTGATAAAGGGGCCTTTTCTACCAAACTGGTTCCAGTACTGGTTCGGTGCTAGAGCCAGAGTTAGCACCGGTTCTTTGTGTTTCCACTGACCAAACTGGTTCCAAACGTGTGGTTAGCTGGCCCCAACTCTCTCTGGGGTCAGAGGAAATAACCGATTTGACGCGATGACGGCATCGCATGGAGCGACGTAATCACGTAGCTTTCGAACCAGCACTGGTGTGTGGAAAAATAAACGGTTCTTTGTCAGTTCGCGCTTCGAACCAGCCGCGAACCGGCTCTAGCACCAGCACGGAACCAGACTTTGGTGGAAAAGGCGTTAAAAGGGGGTGGAGTTTTCCTTTTCAAAGCGAAAAGGAAAAATCCACAAGTAAAATCAAACTTCTCACACCAACTCCAACAGAAAAGCTGTGGAGTGAGATGAAGAGAGGAAAAGATGTGAAAAATGAACGCTCTAAATGAGAAAACCCTGGTGAGATACTACAGGAAGTGCTCCTCCAATTACAAAAGCTCTTAAAATATTAAACAGCAGGAGCAGTAATGACTGCACGACATTTGATTTAGTAAGAAACCTTTTTTCTTAGCATCTTAGCAACTGCGTCCTACGCTAATAATAAAAAAAAGGAAACATTTCAAGCTCTATTTCGTCTTTTAAGGAACTTCTAATAGAGGTAGTAAAATACTAACAAATAACCTCTGAACTAATAGAATATTCTAATTTCCATGACATTTAAAGAAGTCACAGTAAAAAAAAAAAAAGTAGTTATTTAGTCTATATTTAACAAGAGACAGAAACACAGGTGGACCAACATTTCTTATAGACACGTTATAAATTGGCCCTACAAAAACAATTCGGGGAAAAAAAATCGACATTTAAGTAACTGGGTGTGAAAACCATCTAGTGACACTGCAAATACAACACAATTCAGTCAATGTTAAATGATTTGAGGGTCTATAGTATTTTCAAGCTCCATCAAACTGAATGCAACATTTAGAAGAGTTTAATTATCCTGAAAAAAGCTGATCAGTTTAACTTTAAGGGGTTGCTTTTACTTTTATTAAATGTTATTTAATGGAACACGTATAATATTAAAACAAGCAAAAAAATTATTAAGGTTAAAACATTAATGAACATTAAAGCAGTAAGAAACAACTAATGCCCTGCAGCCTGTCTCTGAATGTTTAGAGAAAACGCCATTAATAAAGCAGCACAATGGGCTTAATTTGCAACCAGGCTCAGTGAGCAAACAAGCCGGTATGCAACCCCAACAAAGCGTCCAGACAACCGAGGTGATCCAGGAATCTGCTGATAAAGCAGCACTTGCTGCATGTTGTGGTTGCCCCAGCTAACTAGCTAGCTAGCTAGCTAGCTGCAAGGTGCCTCAGCAGCAGCAGCAGCACAAAGCATCGCCCTCTTTGTTGTCATATTCTCTCTGCAGGCCGAGGCGACTCAACTTCCCGATTCAGGGCTAATGGTTCACTAATAGGTTGACAGTCAACACCCCCGCTGGGCTGACGAGGGCCTGCGTGAACACGGAGCGACGTCCGCGGCCTCGCCCAGGCCAGCGCCCCGGTCAGCTGCAACTTCACCTCCGCCGCTAAACTCACCAACAACCGGCGTGTCACTGCAGTCCTCCCGCCTGGGTAGCCGGGGTTTCTCCCGAGCCACCTTTCCCCGCCACAGCTCCGGGTTTCCAGCAGAATTAGTTCGTCTGCAGTGGCTGGACCGGAGTGAGAACCGCCTAAGGAGCAACCAACCGTCCCTAACGTAGCTAGCTTTATTCTGATGTAGCCGTTAGCATTGCGGCTGTTAGTGTCGCTTTTCACCTAGCCTGGCTAGTTAAATGTCTCAGGTAGATATGCAGAATTACTGCGGTCACCCCCCAATAAATAAAGGCACTGCTTTTACATTCTGAATACTTAAAAAAAAAAGAGTGATAAATGTATCCCGGTTGATCCGCAGGGTGCATCCATCCAACACGAAAAGCGTTTCCTACTGACAGCTACGTGCGGGTTCCCGTCTGCGTGAACGGACGCGCTCACGTACGGTAGCAGCGCTTCTTCTTCTTGAATTTTTGACAACTTTAAATTTCCATATTCACTTATTTATGGAGGCCAACAAATGAAGAATTTAGATAGTATCTCAATACTTTCTCTTAATTTGAGATAACGGTCTCATAGGAAATACACGTTTGTTTGTTTGTTTGTTTGTTTGTTTGTTTGTTTCTACCTCAAAGTGGCGGTGATAGACTTCCATAACAGTAAGCATCACATTAAAAATGTAATTATAATTTTTCTTAAGTATCTCTTAATCATCTTTGAAATAAATCCGGTGTTTATCATTTCATTTTTTTATTTGAAAGATTTCTCTAATTTAACATTTAGTACTGATTATATCCTAATATATTTCAAGCTGTTAAATAATAAAGTCAAAACATCTCTGTTGATCATTCTAATGCTGTGTGATCAAATTATATATTTTTTAAATATATCTAATTTTCAAATATATATATTATTTTAACATAATTATATTTATTATTTCTATAAAAATATTAACCTTTACTTTTTTATGTCCCACAGCTCGTGTCATTTCCTTTAAACAATTATGGTTTTATACATTTTTTTGTTATTTTAACATTCATATCAGCACTTTTTTTTTAAAACTTTTGCCAATCCCTCACTGCCAATATTTGCAGGAACCTACGTTAGCTTCATCTCTATGCCAGTCTGTTTGATCCTCCTGAATGCATCTCCTGAATGTTTGTTAAATGTGCTTATTGATTCTGAACAGATTGACGGCATTAAAATTTGCAATAATTCTCCTGTATACATTGTTAATTTAACTGTTATTCTAATAATTAATTGTACAATTACAGAAGATATTCCTACTTTAACCCCTGCCATTTAAAAAAAAACATACATATAGATGGTATTATATTCAGAATATGCTCTATGAATTTGAATTATAGATTTCTTTTTTTAAAGAATAATCCAACCATTATCTAAAAAATTGTCCATACTAGAGCCACATAGATCACTCGATCAAAACTGTTGAGTTGTTTCAAACGTTTTTTTGGCTGTTTTCTTTCACAACAATGTGTAATGGAAGGTTTTCACTCTCCTTCAATGGTCGGTCCAATAAGTTAACGCTAAATGGTATTTCCTAAACTTCACCAATCTTCACATCCAAAACTGAAACTGAAATTGTTTTTATTCCTCCACAACAAAACCTTACAGTTCGATGATAAATGTAATCTTGTTTCTCAGTATATCTTTCAAACTGGACCTCATACGATGCAACTGATCTGAGTAGCCAAATATAAAAGTAATGTCCTATAAATATCCAATTATCTGCCTGCAATAAAGTAAAAGCACAATTGAATTATGGTTCACTCTAAATATCCAGCCGTTGATTGATCATTTAATCTAAAATCTCATGTGACTACATAGGTGATACATAATATTGAAAGTTAGACTATTTTTGACCACTAGAGGGAGGTATGCTCGTAATGAACACCAATTAAGCTTCATAGCCTACAAGAAAAAAAAAATACAAATCTTTTTTTTAAATCAGTAGCCTTTTAAAGGAAATAAGTTTCTTTAATTTCTGTTTCTTTGACATAAAATTAATCAACTACTCCTTTGGGAGCCTCTTTAATCATGTTTATCTCCTCGACACAGCTAGTAAATCAGCTACTGCTGATCTTAACTCCATTTCTGTGGGTTTCCAAACCTGCTTAAGATCCACAAAACAAAGAATAACTGTGACCCCTACTGTTGGACACAACCATACAGGAGTTTATGTCTGTTTTTATATCTTATAACCTTCTCATTCCTGTTTACGTTGTTTTCTGAAGTGGATCTCAGGACTTCACAATCTGGAGCTTCATATTGTTTTTTTTTTACAGTAGTTTTGATTTAATGTGTGGCCTTGTTTGCTGTCAAACCCCAAATATCTAGCCTGGTTCCACTTGAGGTTTCTCAACAGTTGCCACATCCTGCTCAGTCAATGACTTGTTTACTGTAAATGGATTTCCTGCATGGTCAGGATTTAAACTAATAAAATCAAGGATCAGATTAGACTGGATTTGAATAACATTGCTGGGATGCATTTACCTATAATGTCCCTTAAGAAGACTTTTGTTTCAGTATAAATTAAGTACATTGACTTCAGGTACCTTTACATGGATTTTTATGTATTATCTATTCAATTTAAAGATACCTTTAATAGAAATTAGATGTTTTTGTATCTCCTGTTGTCCAAGTTTCTTCAAAGATTTGTTAGCTAGTGTTTCTTTTATGCAATCCCTGAAGGCCACTCGGAGGTAATTAAATATTTTTACAAGTTTTACAGAGTGCTTTGCATTAAAGGCTCCAAACCACTAATGGGGATTTCTTAAACTTCATACTCAGAAATGGGTGGCAAATTCTGTTGGTTAAAGTTAACCAACCAGTGTAAGAGTGTAAGGAGGAAATATTGTGCTTATAAACCATTTATTTACAAAAGTGTGCATCTAGGCAAGGCAAGTTTATTTATATAGCACATTTTCGTGTACAAGACAATTCAAAGTGCTTTACATAAGAAAAAAAGATGAGAAAATCTATTCATTTTCTATGGTCACTTAATCGTCAGAACCATCTTCAGTGTAAAAAAAAATAACTACAGTATGTTTTAACAAATCAAAGGCGAATCCTAACTTTTATGTTGGGATTTAGTTATTTAGATTAAAATTTTAAAGGTTTTTAAAGTAAAACATGGCCCTTAAATCACATTTTTAACAAGAATTGTATCCTGTCAGCCATGTTTCTTTCCATTATTTTGTCTAACCGGAGGATTGCCATGTTTTCATCAACACCCACTTTCTCACTTCTCTGTTTTGGTTACTATTGCTATGGAAATCCCAATAAACTGGGGAAACCCTACAATTTACTTTATTATTTTCTTACGTCCAGTTTGTTTGCCCAGGAACTCCCTTTCACTGTGGGTTTAGTCACCCTTAAAGATGTAAACCAGCTGGAACTGAATAGGCAAGTTTCCACAAGAGTAAGAAGGGAGTTGGCTTTCATTACATAAGTAAATATATAAACAAGGGACCTTGTTTCTTTGGTAACAAGGAGATGAAGACAATCCAGTTGCTGGGTGGACAATAACATAATGAATGAAGAAACCAGTGAAAAATTAACAGATAAATACTTATTGCAACTGGCAAATGAATAAATAAAAACATAGTAAATCGTTTAATCTATCATTAAGAATGAAAAACAGAGAGAATAAATGAATAAATTAGTCTTTATCTGTAATTATAACCTTTTACGAAAAAACTTATTCAACTTAAAAACAAAGATTTTCAATGCTTTTGAATAAAAAATAAAATACTTTTTTACAAAATATAAACATATGTACCTGTTAAATGCTTCTGTATGGTAATATTTTAGGCGACAAACAGAAGGCAGGTAACCAGAAGGAACAAGAAAACAAAACGTAATTTGAATGCTACAAGGTGTACCAAGCTACTTTGTCATCAATGCCATTACTTTGAAACGGTTATGCCTTTAAAACAATTATAAAAGCAAGTCATGGATTACTCAAGAATACATTTTTAAACAGAAATGCTCTGTCGTGCTGGAGGCTAAAAAGAATGACACTGTTACAGAATGACAGAATTGCAACACAAGTGCTCAACATTTGGGTAAGAGGTATTATATCTACACAGAAATCCTTGAATAGAGAACGCTAACATTAAACTATACCGGTAAAGAAGCAAAGAAATTTGCCTTTCTTTTCATTAAGATTGGATTTAAAATATAATTTTCACATTTTGTCAACGTCTGCATGTGCCTACAGGCTTTTTTCTGCGGGGCGTTACAGCTCACTATGCTAAAATAAAAAAACGGTAAATTCTTCTTGATCCGAATCCTGCTCGTCTACATCTGGATCCTGCTTGTCAGCATCAGAAATGACTTTCCGGTGTTGGTGGTTACCCCTAGCAGTGTTTTAGTTTGTCTGAAGGGAATGTTCTGATCCACCTCTGCGTGCGTTCCAGACCCTGTCCCCAATCGTAAAGAGGCCGGTACTGGAAGTACCTCTGCGCCTTGTCGGTTTGCACCGTGAAGGTTGTGCTGGCTACGGCCAGCGTGTACCGGTTCAGCAGCGGCGTGTAGTTGTAAAACGGACTCAGTATCCAGCGCAGGAAGTCGTTCAGGATGGCCAGGAACCAGAGGACGACGGCGGGCATGCACACCTTCCGAAAGTTGAACTCGGACAGCATCGTCATGTTGAAGTCCTCGTAGCTTTTGTAGGGCGACTCGTCGTAACAGAAGAAAGCTTCGCCGCCGACTTTCTCGGGACTCCCCCTCAGTGCTCGGGCTGCAAGCACGTGCATCCAGGCGACATTACCTAGTGCCCAAACAAGGGGGTGAATACCAAACTGACACAAAATACACTTAAAAGCAACAGATCAGCCTAACTTTCAGCAATACTTCTCATTGAAAAGAAATCTCACTCGACTCTACATGTTGGAGACAATTACATCCAAATTACATATAAAAGGTGAAGCATGCATGCTTGGGCTTTCCTTACTGATGCTTAAAATAGGTGGGAATTACCTTAATCACATAAATGGTTGAAGTAAGACTTTTCTCTAAGGTGTCCGGACAGACCAGAGATTAAAACAGGGACCACAGTGTGAGGTGTTCTTCGTACTCGGCCTTCCTGAGTCACTATTTTCCCTTACTAGGGTTATTTTTACTAGCGTTCCACAACTACAGACATTCATCCACCCTTCTTAGAAAATGTAAGCCTTTAAAAAAAGGGCCAGTGACCTGCAACTTTTAGGTGTGTATATTGTTCTTGTGTTGAAGCAGATACACAGCTAATTTGGAGGACATCCAAACAGAAGACTGGAGTTTAACAGGTCCTGTTCTAGGGTTGCCTCTTCATCTTTACACAGTTTCTGACCTTAAAAAAACCCATTGCTAAATGTCTAGGTTCCTCTTGAACATGTTGACTATGCAGAAACGGTGCCTATTTAAACACACATCAGTTTTAAGCAAGTCTTATCTTGATGTAAACCAGCCTACATGTGAAATTATATCAAGTGCAAACATCTTATATACCTTCTAAGAAATGTACAGGAAGTGTTGGTGTTATGCGTGCTTTTTTATTTTAGTTCTACTTTAGGTTTTGGCCAGAACTGTAGTTGCTGTGCCTTGAAATGTACGAATTCACTCGAGTATTTCTCTAAAACAAGAAGCTTTAATTTTGTGGGAAATGTTATCTACCTGCATAGACTCGCCCGTGCTCTATGTGATCCGGGACGCCCCCGATAACCAGGCCTCCCCTTTCAGCAGCCAGGCTGTAGAAGTCCTTCATCAGCTGATGTCCCTCGCCGTAGATCCCCGTCGGTCTAAGCGAGCAGGTGTATAAACACTTCCCTCCCTTCACCTGCGCAGAAAAAAACCCCACACACATCCCCCTCTCTTAGAAAACTGTGATCCCTTTAACTGAAGTAAAAAAACAAAATCCTAAAGAGACCAGCAGGATGATTTAATTGGTTTGGATTGCATAAAGCAGAAATAAGACCCCAGTGAGGCTGTAAGGCAGCTGGCTAGGCACTCTCATACCCAAACAGGCATCTGACAGCGATTAAATAAACCACAGATGTGCAGGGTTTTTCAGTTTTAAGGAAACTGTACTCCTTCAGGTTGAAGGCATATGCTGAAATGATCCCAAATAATTGGATAACAAAGAATAAAAAACAGTATCTTTTTATTAAAACAAGTCTTACCTTAGTGCCATTAGCTTCCAGGACAATTTTCTCCGCCTTTGCTTTACTTTTGGGATAGGCCATATTGTGCTTTACTTCATATTCTGTGTCTTCATTGCCTCTGCAAAGAAAGAAATCCTTTAGAACACACTTTTTTTTTTTACTTGCTACACAAAAATGAAGGTATGTTTTATTTCGTTTAGATGATAATTTGCCTGAGTTGTGATGCTTGCACTGCACATATACTGGAAATATTGGAAATTTACTTGATCCGAGTGACTCCAAATGAAACGTTGCTCTGATAGATGCAGTTATACATATATATATAAAAAACTTTGGCAACTTTCTGAAGTTCTGTGCAGACTTTGAGTACTTTTTGCCTAAACAGCGCATGTCTCCCTAGCAAGAGTAGACAAAGGCTCATTGTTACACGATGACTTAATGTTGTAACTATATCAGCGGGAGAAACAATGATGTGGAGGAGAAACAATGATGTGGACGTGAATATGAAAGTGTGCACATGCCATCTCACACACAGCAAGCGAGCGTTCAAGATCAGTTTTAACTTGAAGCTGCAATCAATCACTTTTGATGTCATGATCTCATCTGCTCTCAAAAAAAAACAAAAAAAAAAAAAGCAGCTGAAGGCAGAAGTGAACTCACTCACTATCATACCATAAGACACAAAGAGATTACCGAACATCTGTCGCAAGAATAAAGTCATAAGTAAAGTAGATGATGAGTTGAAGTAGACACAAAGATCTCAAAATAAAAATAAACCTTGAAAGGGTTGCAAAGCATTTTGGCACGCCAGTTAACAATAATTTGTATAAAAACGTCAAACCGAGCATCTCAAGCACTGCAGAGGTCAGTTAATCTTAGTCAAGAGTCAGAGTTTAATATTCAGTATTAACCAAGAAACTTGGATCGACGGTCGTAAACGGTGACGTTTCTTCTGTTTGTTCTCAAACCCGTGTGCAGTCAGTCACTGTGTGCCACTGCACGTGTGTCGTGGCATCGCTCTCCATGATAAACAGGATGAGAATGTGACTTAATCACATGGTTTTAAATAACATTTGCAGGAGTTGGCTTGTTGTTCTTGATTTTTGTATGTCTCCGTTTTGGGTGGCTCACAAAACTCAAAGTTTACCCGACTCAACACTCAAACCTCCAAATGTTTGGTCAAAACAAGCATCAAAGATGAGAGGGAATGCTTATAATGAAAACCTACCCCGAGAGGTGGCACTGTCATTAAATGACATTGTGATAAATGGCGAGGGATGTTTGCAATCAAAGCTGCAGACAGCACAAAATGAGCCGTTTCCAAACTTTTGGGGTAAACATTGTAAAATAGGATTGCATTCGTGGGCAAAAGAAGTTCAATGAAACTGTGTTTTGTTTTCGCATAGGGAACATTTTAGTGAAAGAAATGAATATGTCTGAATTCGGCAGAACATTAATCCATAAATAATGTTAGATCCAATATGTATTCAATTTGAAAAAGAACAATGATATTGGTCTAATGCTGAATTGCTGGGCTGCACAAATTCGTTCCAAGGGCCACAACAGCCCCCGTGCAGCACTTTGGACATCTCCTCATGACAGTCAGAGCAGCTCTGTTGGACTCTGCAAAATGTAAGCTATGAACATTTGAATCCACCCAGTTGGAATCACTTTCTGTGCAACATATCATTTTTTAGCTTCACTCGCAAAACAAAGACGGAATGTGGGCCAACGGACAGGAAAGAGTCCAAATTGTTCTAATTTGGACTCAAAAACACTTGGACCTTCAGTCGGTGGCAAAGAAAAAAAGATAGAAAAAACGACAACATGAAGAGATTTTTGCAGTCTTTACGTCATGAGGGATGACGTTTACCTCTTGAAATGATCCCCGTTGATGTTGGGTCCGATCACTTCCATGCTGCTAGTGTAGACGAGGCGCTCCACGCCACATTCCACGCAGGCTTTGATCACGTTCTCCGTTCCTGAAGGAACAGAACGAAACATCAGTTATAAAACATCCAATTGTTTTTCAAGCTGGACGTCTCAGGGGGAATTTTAGATCTTCGCCTGACATAAAATTGGTAAACCTTGTGCACGTAGTTAGCTTTACAAAGATTAAACCTGTTTTTAAAGAGACATCGACACCACATGTGTCCTGTTAGGCTTATTGAGCGCTTTTCCTCTTTCACTCCGACTACATCTGGACCCTATTAACCTGGGCGGACATGATTAGAAAGAAATCAGAGACATTTTAAATGAAAACAGAAAAACCTCTTATTGTGCCATTTTTTTATTTTTTGGTAATGCGTGAAATTCTAGGTTAAAGTGTAAGTGAATTAATTTAAAAAACAATAATTATTTGGATCCAATTGAAAATATTGTACCATCATATTTTATTACTTTTTGTATCCATCTCCCCAATACACAAAACATTAAAAAATATATAATAATATATAAAATAAAGTCCTGACTTTTTTAAATTTTCATTTCCTAAAAACAAGTAAAAAATTTAAAAAATCTGAAAGAGAAACAATTTGCCTTTGAGAGTTAACACGAATCTGCAAAAATCTGAAGCAGGTGCTCTGAGGCACGAGGACGGATTCTCTGACTAGTCATCATTCTTTAAATCAGACAGAATGAGAAACCAGGTTGATAAAGTAAATTGGTTCCAGAATCGGAACCTCTCGCTTGGTTTCCCATGAATGATGGAATCAATCAACTACATAATGAATTCCTGCTGAACGTTTTGTGTTTTCCTCCATTTTTCCTGCCGTAAGGGGCATTCAGACAGAAATGCAGCTGAGTCAGATAACAAACAACAAAGGTCCCTTTTGTCCCATCTGTTGCATCACTGCTTCTCAAAACCACCCATTAAACCCGTTCAACCCCAAAACACATGGGAATAAATCTAAAAGAACAAAAGGATTCAGTTTATTTCGTTATTAATATTGCGTCTCATATTTCCCTTTGAGTCTAGACCGTTTAAACTCTGCCCTGCTTTTATCGATATTTCTGTGCAACTGTCAGAGAGATATTCCTGGACAAATGTTTTTCAAAGATAAGGCTGCTGGAAATAACATTGAATGTTGTGTTTGTATAACATTGTTGGTTATCTGGCTCACAGATACAACATAACTCATTTTAGTCCCTTTATTCTGTTTGTAAGAAAAGAAAAGGAAAAACAAACAGAGCATATAATGCATAAACAAAACAAAACTTTGAGTTGCCACCCAAGAGAAATACCATCATTCCCTTAATCGTTCATAATATACCATGTTTTATGCTAATTTCTCTCCTTGGGAATCAACTTTGGGTTTAAATCCTATTTTCTACATTTTAAACAATTTTTTTTGCATCAATTTATCAAACCAAATACAGACAAGCCATACCCTTGTGGGGGCTTACTAGTAAAAGAGCCAAAAGTATGCAGACTTTTATTCATTCTTCCAGCTAACAAGGGTTAAAATTCCCCTAAAAAGCCAATCTCTTAACCCTCTCATCTGTGGCTGGTGGCAAAAAAAGAAAAACAGGAAAGACCTGACATTACGTTACAGTCTTCCTAGACGTGCTGGAACTTGTGAATGTAAATATATTCTTTGCATTCCACAATAAGCTTTCAAATATACGTCCCCTCCCCGTTCAGGAAACGACAAAGTCTGACAAGAGGATTTGATTTCCAGCCAAGCTTCTGAAAAGTTTATATTTATTATTGATTCAAGCTTCTAATGTAAGCAAAATGGAATATTTGTGGGTTTTTGTTTTGTTTTTTTTAAACAGGTGAAATTACAGATTACAGACACTCAGCACTTAAACCATCAAGGGACTTATTAAGCTTGTGCATAAACTTGTGCATTATTAATTTGTTTACCATAATTGTAATAATTTGTCACAATAATAATTTTAATTTATTATAATAATTGCAAATTATTTTGAAAAGTATAAAAACATACAGAAATGCTACTTTTTTTACTTCCCCTCCAACAGTGAAGACAATCAAAAAATTTATCATTACTGCAGTTTAGAGATAAAAATCACGTCTTCATATATCTGGTGTCCTAAAGAAGCGTAGCCTATATTAAATTGGTACTTCTTTCAAGTAGGTATTTGATTTTGTCATAACATTTTTTAAATAGTGTTTCAAGTGTTTCAACATCCTGATTGTTGCGATGCCCAAAGTGCATTTTTTTTTGTTCAACGTAATCAAACTAATGATGTGCCACAAATAGACTTCTGCAGAACTTAAAATGCAATTATGTCTATTCCTTAGAAACAGTCCTGTGATGCCCCAAGACCTAAAGAAGCACAAAAAAATCTGGATCGGCAACCCGATAAGACTTAATGAGGCAATCTCTGACCGTAGGCCATTCGCATGCATCCTTTAAATCACCAAAGGTGTGGATTTCCTGGGAATTCATTTAGTTTTCGACGCGTACCCGTGACGTTCACAGCATGGATGAGGGCCTCCGGGATTCTGTGCCAAACATCCACCAGGCTTGCGGCGTGGATAACCACGTCGGCTCCCCGGGTGGCCTCCAAGACGCTGGTGTAATCCTTTATGTCCCCCTGGATAATGGTCACCTTCACCTCATCTGTGTTACAAAATAAATAAATACACAATTTACCACAAGCAAGGAAATAAATCAGCAGTTTTTCCCCATTTTTTTTAACGACACATGGTTTGCTATAAATAATCAGGGCTGTTTGTAAAGAAACCAGTTAACTTCCTTGACAGAAAATTCCCTGACATGTTTGGCTATGACAGCATATTTTCCAATTGTAGGAATAACCTTCCCATTAGGGAAAGAGGAAATATGTGTTCTCCAATCACATTTCTTGCTCTTTTCTCCAACTCATCCTGACTTATAAAGGGGTTCGTTATTGCAAGAAGTGGGTGTAATAAAGATGAATCCCAAGGCGCCAAGGTTGTATCTTCATCACCATGAGCCTTAAAAAAAGAAAATATCTCACCGGTATATGCAGTTGGATTTTGTGGAGCTTTAAGCAGTATATTACCGTCTTGGTTTAACAGGGAAAAAAGTATGTCCAACCCGAGTTATTATCATATAAAACGTGATGAAGCGACCTCAACTTCCCATGTAAATGTGGCATTGGCAAGAAGTCTGCTTTAGTGTTGAGAACAAGCAATCTTCTGATCTCTCACTCTGGGAGTGAAGACGTGGTATAGCGTCGTTATCATTTTTCAAAAGGTCCTGGACTGCTGGTGTATCTTTGCCCTCATTACTTAACCTTGAAATGCTGATATAGTCAATGCGCAAACAGAAAAAAAAAAATTGCCATATGGAAATTGGGACTTTGAACCTTTGCACAGAGAATCTGTCGCAACGCTGACTTCAGACCAGTTTTGAAATACTGAATGTACAAGCAAGTACCTCATTTTTGCAGCAGCAGCAGCAGTCCCAACACAATGCATCCTTTTTTTGCTAAGGCAGCTGATCAATTAATGACACACCGTAGCACTGAAATAGCACACATCACGCCTCAGCCCCATCCAACGATGACTAATCAAAGCTGAATAAGGAGCATCTCCACTATCTTAGTGCATTCGTCCAACAAGAGGAAGCTAGTTCATGCTATTTTACACACTTTATGAAGCATATGATGTGAGCAGACAGGACACTGTGCATAGCTGCAGATTAATTGGCATCTAATTCAGGAGGGAATTTAAAGCTGCACACTTATCATGCAAGTAAAGAAAAACAAAAACCAAACAGTGACACCTTTTAAACAGGAAACTTTGATGGATATATGTGATATTTAAAGAACTATAACCATCTCTGGATAACAATGAATTACCATTGAACCCTAAAGCACCTTCACATTCAGACATCTTGATTTAAGTGAACGTTTCAGAGAGCAAACATGGAGACGGGATCCTCTCACCTGAGCTCCCCGGCTCGTGAAAGCCTGCGTCTATGTGTTTGTCGAACACCCGCACCTCCGCCAGCTGCTCCTCTTCCTCTCGCAGAACATCGAGCAGATGCTTGCCGAGGAAACCACAGCCTCCGGTGATCAAGTACACGAGAGTTCGCCTTGGTTCCGACATGGTGAGGAGAGGGTTTGTGCCCGCTGGCTCGTTCTGCCACGGTTTTTGTGCACTCGTACGTGGCTCCACCCTTTCCTTGGCAACGGTGGAAGAACTACACAAAACAGTCATTACAGTCACGGAAATTTAGTCATGATCAGGAACTAGGACCAAAAAATGTTTGTTTTCTACTTCTCATAACATACAATAGAATAAACATTATAATGCATGTTTTTCTATGGCTAATTGTAATAATGAATATCTTCTAAAGTCTCCAGACTACCTTGTGTTTTGTTGTATTTATGTTAATACTTACAAATCTTTTTTATTGAGCAACTTGGTAAAAAAAAAAAAAAAAAAAAAAGTTTTGAAAAAGAAACCTTTTATTTGGCTTTATATGGGTTGAATGCTTTCTTCTAAAGTATTTCTCTCTATATATATTTACACGCATCTTCAGAAGCACCATAGTAAATTTAAAAACACATTTACTTTCAGCTGTATTTATTATTTATATTTTGGCCCATCCATTTTTTATTACTCTCATCAGTAAAGCAACTACCTCTTGACCTTTCAGCCAAGCCTGATACAAAAACAAATATATTTGTATTTGTAAGTTTCAATGCTGCTTCGACAGATGTATGAATATAATAATATAAATAAATCAAAATAAAATAAAAACCGACAGAAATAGCTTAGAACAAAGCCAAGGTAAATATCTTTGCATACCTATTACCATTACCAGCACTCCTTTCAGGTTTCAGGACCTATAATAGCTTCTGTTTAATCGTAAACCTTCATATTCCTCAAAACCACTTTGTGTTACTTTATATAGATTTTCTGTAATTATGTTTTAATGTTCCAATACCAAAAATAGCCTCCAGGCAAAATAAAACATGACAGATACACACCTTGTTCAAATAAATTAATCTGAAAGATTGGACGTGCCTAATCCTGTTTCCACCCTTAGGAACGCCCCTGGTTATACCACTGCAGTAAATATTCACTGTTATTTTTAGGAGTGGTTTACATTACCCATGCTCACCCACCTCTCTCCTCAGTGAAGCCACTGAACGAGCAACTACTGGCAATAACTTCTCACCTTTCTTTAACATCGACAGTTGTCCTCTGGAAGATCTGACTTCTCAGCATCTGCTGGGTTTCCTTGGATAAAAACGTTTTAAAACATTTCCAAAGGAATTAAAAATCAAAAAGACGCTGTTATCCTATTATTTGATGTTGTTTAAATAGTTATTGTAGATGCTGATGGCTGTGGGCAGAAAGGATCTCCTGTAGCGGTCTGTATCATAGTGAATCTGAAAGAGCCTCTGATACTCTGTTGTTGTACAGTTTTTATGAAGAGACTAATCAGAGTTCTCCATAATTGTCTTTACTTTCTGGTGAATCCATCATCTCCAGTGTTTTCCAGTCGCACCCAGAATATAACCGCCCATCTTTTCAGCCTTCTTAGGAAGCTTCCCAAACAGATGATGGAAGACGAGATAAGACCTATATAAAATAACTGCTTATGTGGATCTGGCTCCAAACACAGGACTTCATCAAGAGGTCTGCTATGTCACCTCTTGTAAAAAAGTTGCATGTTCAGTTCAGTCCAGCTGAAAACAAACATATTTATTAATCCTTTTACTATTAATACAATTTACTTAAAGAAAAAAAAAATTCAAATAATTAACTGAACTTGTAATAAAGTGTCTTTAAAAATATTACTGCAGATGGTGTTGCTGTGTTCAGGAAGGATCGCCGGTAGCAGTTGTTGTTTCAACAACTCTTTTTAACACCTCTGACTTAAGACTTATGCCATATGAGAGCCATTGGACTGACGTGATATGCAACCGGCTCAATATCTGGACAGGAGAGACAATATTTTATGGTAAGATTAAAGGACTTCCTCCCCTAGGATTTCAGAGTTTCTAGTAAAGGTATTATTTTAATGTTTAAGATGCTAACCATGGTAAAAACTGTATTTGTTCAAAAAGAAAATTGGAATAAACTGAAGTTGAATACACAGTTTGCTAACCAGTAGCAGTTTTGATGCATAGTTGACATGAAATTTGATTTACGAGAATAAAATTGTCAGGATGCCATAGCAACCAGGTATCGGTGATGTCAATGACAGCGTTTGTAGCTGATGTTGCATCACTTTTGATTCATCCCTACATGCTAAAATCCGTGTTGCTTAATTAGGGTGGTCCACTGTTTGAGCAGGTTTAGTCAGGATGAAACCGCAACAGATTTAGGATCCTTTTTTTTTAGATCTTGACTTCAGCTCTGTGCTTTTAGACGACAGATGAATCACGCTAACATGTTCAACCACAAACCTACACAGAAACCATAATCCCCATTATTGTTTACAAAGGTAAACTTTGAGTCACCCGTTTTGTACTGGGGGAAAAAAAGATTCAAACAATGAGTTCTTTGCTAACATAAGAGTCCTTGAACTTTTATCCTACTCTCCCAAGGCCATTTCACACTATCAGCAAATCCTTTGCGTTCAGGAAGGAGAGTTCAAAGGTACTCTCCTTGGTTTTACAACATAAACTAAGAAGGAGAGTTTAGAAAGGTATGCAATGCTTCCAGAGTAGTTTACCGTTTCATTATTGTGTAAAAAGACAGGTTATTTTATCTGTATCACCTCCGGCGGAACATAAAAACATAAAATTAATGTCAACACATTAGAACTGGTAAAGCAACTGGTTAAAAGGTTACAAATTATTACACAATTCCTGTTATTTTGTTCATTAAAACTATTTAAACTACTGTAGTTTTACTATTTTATATTACTAATGGTAGCGGCTCGATTATAGTGACTAAAAAAGAAACACGTTCAAAAAAAGATGCAGGGATTTTCCAGCTGAGGTCAACATCTGGTTAGAGAACCGAGCCATCTTTCCTCTTCCTCTTTCCATTTACAAAAAAATAAACAAAAAACTGAAGAGAGGTTACAGATTCCTGGCACAGGAGAGAGTGTTGTCTTTTTTTCAACTTTTATTTAAAAAATAGTTTTAATGCACCATTAATAAAGGGTTCAACGCATTAATACAAGAGAAATATTGCAAATAATATTAAAATCATCAAATTAAAAGGAAAAACAACAAAAAAACAATAAAAAACAACTGAATGAAAGGTATGTACACGTTTCTTCCTCGTGAAGAGGGGGAAAAAAGGAACTATTTACAGCTTGGAATCGGTCTGTTTCTACGAGAAACAAACATCTCTACAATATTTACATGTACTTCTTTCATTTTTTATCTTTTTTTTTTTTTTCCATTTTAATCCTGTAGTAAATAGTCTTGTTTTGAATGGAAAGGCTTTCATTGCAACACGCTTTATAATACAAAATTTTCTGGCTGCGAAGGAAAAAAAAAAACCAAACAAAATACAGGACTTGTTAAAAGTTTGAACTTTGGACGGTTCGAGTTGTGTGGATAAACAAGATAAAGGGGGTGGGGGGGGTCAGCAGTCCGCCAAGTCAACCAGCAGACGTCCAGGCACCAATTTAAATAGACAAATTTTTTACGAGGTGATGCTAGGTACGTAGCTAGCAGATATACACTCCTAAAAATAAATACTAGTGAATCCTGTAAAAAGCAGAAGGGATTTTCTTATATAGATATGAAACCTTGTCTTGCAACTAAACGTGAGCATTTCCTCTTTTAAGCCAAGTTTTGTTTTTGTTTTTTTGTTGTTTTAAACTGAGAAAAGAACGTGCAGAGAATCATGTGCAAGCTACTGAGACAGGAAGACAGGAAATAAAATATTTTAAGAAAGACCAGGAGCGACACACACAGTAATGGTTCTCATACATCACTGATGTACGTGCTTTTAAAAGCGCAGGGTTCTTACACAATCTTTCGTTTTTTTCCTCATTTTTTAATAAAATTCGGGACATTTGAATACATGCTTGTTTCATATAGTGTTTGGCATTTTAGCCAGATTAAAATGTCCAGTCGAACCGGATTTAGAAGGCGCCTGAAGTACAATGTGTTTTATTTTTGCATGTCTTTGAATTTAGTGAGTGAAAAATGTAAAATAAGGCCATTAAATTTGGATATTTTAATACAAATCCTTATTAGGTTTTCATTTTTAAGGAAATTACTGGATAGGAAAAAGTCTGGAAAAATAATACATTTTCTTAAACTTTTTCTATAGTTATTGTTATCCACACCTTTTAAGTAGCCTGTGTAGGAACCCTGAAAAAAAAAAAAAATGTTTCCCAGGTTCTCTGTAATTTTGCCAACAGAGGGATTGAAAATATAAACATCTTGCTGTGAAATGCTGCAGAAAAAGGTTGAAGCAGCAGAAAACTCAATGCTTTTAAACCTTCATATGGATGAAATACAACAAATGATTAATTAGCAGTTAAACGCAGGTACATCAGTGTAAACCTCCTCTAGCTCAAAAAACACACAAAGAAGAAAACGATTTTATTGTGCCGACCCTGAAAGTAACAGCTACTATGAAAAATATCAACAGTTCTAGACAAATCAGACAAATTAATGCACAGAACGGAAGAAAGGCAGGAGCCTTTGGGAAATCATTTCATTGTAAAGATATTTTCTGCAAAATACAAAATAATACTATTACTTACAGCAAAGGCGTTCTAATGATTGATGCAAGTAAAATAAAGTCACTCAAAAATCTTGCATGACTGAAAACTTATTTGAAAGAAGTTTTTTTGTTTTTAGTAATTTTTAAAAGAGCGCCCATAACGAGTGGTTTTTCAAAACACTGAATTTATCTGGTATTCCTGTGCGCATGTGGGGGGAAAAATATAGAAGGGATCTGAAGCTGGAGAACAAAATCGTAGGATGTATATGAAGTAAAAAAAAAAGTGATCTGACACAGAAAGAAATGACCTGCTGGTTACTGTCTGTCAAACGGAAATAGAAAAAAGACATTTTACGGGAGAAGTTACAATACTGCTGCTAATGACGACTGCTCGGATTTCTCGCGAACCGAAAGGAAAGGGGGTAACTGACGTCAATGGAGAAGAGTGTGCGTGAAAAGTGCTAGTGAGTGCGACACCGTTTCCTACTTATTGTGAGGCCGTCCAGGAAGAGATGCTTTTGTTTGAAGTCTGACTCATGGACGTGAGGCGAGCAGGAGGGCATCCAGCTTTGCCCCCCCCGGCTAGTTGAGCGTCCCACGGCAGTTCTCCGTCCCACACAGGCACGGGATCTTGTTCTCTTCCAGGGGGAATTTGTAGTCGTAGGTGATCTCCTCGTTGACGGCGATGGGCTGCTTCGAGTAGATCACAATCTTCTTCTGGGACTCTATGGTGATGACCTTAGCGTAGCAGTTAGGCTGAGGAAGGAAGGGGGTGTAAAAAGGTTTAGTCGGAAACGGTGGAGACATCCTAGCAGGCATAGACCCACTGGTGAAGCGGACTCACGGTGCAGCAGTGGTTGATGAATCGCGCCAGGTTGCCGCACTTGGTGGCGTCGATTATCGTGTCGTGATCCACTCGGAACAAGTAGCTGCTCCCGATGCCCTGTTGAGCGTACCGCTTCTCACGATTGTCGGCGACCATCTGAATTAACGTGACAGAATTTTTTTGGTTAAATTGTGTCAAAGCAACAGTTTTAAAGTAAATAAAGCTGGAACAACCTCCAATTTATGTAAGATTTCAACCTAATGAGTTTGATATCTTGTGGAAAAATCTGTGAAATTAGGTTTGTGAATGTTTTTTTTAGGACTGTGCTTAAAACACAGCTAAAGTAGAGAACTAGATGGTAAAACCAGAAGGCGCCAGTCTAAAAAACATCACAACTGTATCTAGATTGTATTTTATTTTTAACGGATCTATATATATATATATATATATATATATATATATATATATATATATCTTTTAATTATAATTGTTGTTCCTACAATACTAATTTGCGTGTATTAAACATTTATCTACGGTATTTCTAATGGATTGTGTGTAAGAACTGTTCTGTTCCTTGAGTTTGGGAGGCTTTTAATGCTTTAGTAAGAGATAGATAAAAATATAAATGGCTTTAAAGGGGATAAACAAACTCATTTAAAAGGCTAAAAGTCTACAGAAAAATCAAAAAACACTTAATAGGTATAAAACATAACAGCTTGAATGCAAAGATACTAAGAAATCTGTTGCATCTTTAATAACTAAAGCGTGATTTCTTGTAATTGAAAATTAAGTATTGAAAATTAAGATGTTGGCTGCTAGAGAGGTTATAAAAGGATGAAGTGAAGACCTACCTGTCTGATGTTCTGACCCACATACTCTATGACCATCTCATCAGCGGCGATGGGCTCCATGGCGAACAGGCCCCATTCGTGGATCCGGCTGCGCCCGAAGCGGAGCTTCTTCTTACGAAACTGTGTAAACATTAGAATGTTTATTTTTACTCAATTAACATATGTAGTTCATACATGATAATGCTTTGGTGGCAACTTTTCCTGCAATAATCAACTAAATCTGAGGGTTTGATTACTCTGTGTAGTCTAAAAACCATGAAATGCACATTGACTAGAATTAAATAAAAACTTTTAATGAGTTTAAATAATTTTTTTTCTGTTGCATTGCTGCTTTTTGAAATCTGGAACAAAATGCTGTCCACCCTAAAATAATCTGCTTTTTTTTAGGGAGTTGCTGGTTTTGTACAAATATCTAGCATAGTTTCAGTTTAGCTTCGCATAACTTTATTTTAAATCAGTGGAAATTGGAAAAGGCTTTCCCAGAAGAATGTGTTAAAGAAACATGAAGGTCTTTGTATAGAATAACAAGCTACAACTTTTGGGGGGAAAAAAAAACAGTGTGCATTCAACAGCGTGGCTTCATGCGATACCATGACCATGTAGTGGAATACCTTAAGCTGGTTGAGCTTAAGTAGGTCAGAGTCCATGACAGCTGTGGTTCCGATGACAGTGAGTAGGCGCCGTTGCTCTGAACGCCTCTCTGACAGCACCCGGTTAGCTCCCTGCCAGGAAACATAAAAAAAAAAACACTTTTAGAGAGAGAGAGAGCGCTCAAGAATAAACAACACATTATCTTTATGGCCATGAGCTCTGCACCCTGGGATGCATAGCTGCACCGTGACCTGGTTTCTGCAATATTCCTGAGTGTGGGTGAAAAAAGCGATGACAGGGTGAGCAAAGACAGGAAGCGACGTGCAATGGAGGAAAGGTCCCTTTTACTTCCACGAGTTAAATTAAAAGTAGAAATACCTACTCTGGTTTCACATCAGGACGATGATAAAAACCGCAGTAAACATTGTTAGCAGACTATTTTTGCTCAAAAGATAAACGGTGAAAAACAGTATTATTATTTTTCATCTTAAATGCTAATAAAAACTGTTCACTTTATATTTGTATGCACTTTTTGGACATTTAATATGATGTGTAACCATGCAAAAAAGCTGGTTTACATGTGGAACGGCATTTAAAAAAAAGGGTTCATTTAGTTTCAGCCATCGTTTCCCTGTTCCGTTTGTTTTTATAAATTATTGTTTCCCGTTTTACTTAGTTTTAAAAACAGACTTTAATTTATCCATCTTTATTAAAAAACATCTTTATGTAACAGAAAAAAAAACTAACGTGAAGTCAATTTGTGCTTCATTAGTTATAGAATGCTCTAAAAGAAAAATTAAATTTCAATTAATTTTCTTACTTGTAAGTTTCCACAATGAGAGAAATGTATAGATATATATATATATATATATATATATATATATATATATATATATATATATATATATA
>JAVLVB010000145.1:1276163-1343974 GCA_032876305.1 Orestias chungarensis | reverse complement strand
AATTTTAAAGCCTGGCTGCACAGAAAGAGTGGGAGGACGCATGCATGACTGCTGCCGGTAACTACGCTTGCATGTATTACCCACATATAAGCAAGACTTTAAAAACAGAAACCCGCCGTCTGGTTTTGCAATTAGAACGCCGTGCAGACGTCGCCGAGTTCCTGTGGTCACGGCCTAAAAATACAGGAAATCAACTTCTATGCATCCATTAGACTGTGGAGTTTAATTAACTCATCATACAAACACAATAGGTTTATAACGAGGGGAAAAAAGTGTAAAAGCTTTCTAATTGCAAACAGAAGATACCAGCGTTTCAATAACATGTTTTATGGGGACCGTGAGTCATACGTGGGCTTCAAACTACTGAAACGTGACATTACCAAGGAAAAAAAAAAACAAGTCCAAACACGCTGGAGTGACCCAACGAGCGGAAAATGTGCCTCATATCACCAATGTAACAAAGCAAAAATCCCATGCAAGTAAAAAAAATTGTTCCAATCAATAAAAAGCAGCTATAATTGCAGACATATACTAGCCCCTATCATTTTTTTTTTTTTTTTTGCAAGTGCTGGGTTCAAGTTAATCAGAAACAAATATTTTCAGAATAACTTTTGCTTCCAACAGTCTTAAGGACCAGAAAACAATTGCTTAAATTTGGAACAACAGTCATAGCTTCTGCTATGGACGCAACCGAGCCGGAAAAAGGTTTAAGTTTGCTTAACATTCTGAGACATGATGCAAAAAAAACAAATGGGTGCATAATTTCTTACTTGGGACAAAGTTTGCAAACTCACATCCTGAACATCGGATGTGATGCAAGGACCCATAACCATATATATTTAATTAATTTACACGTAAGTTTTAGCCTGTAAACTATTCAGTTTGCTGAGTTTTCAGCTTATTCAACAGGAGGGGAATTTAAAAGAACCCTATGGTTGTAGACCAAAATGGACTAAACAACAATCTAGCAAAATGTCGTGATTTTAATACGTTCTCCGTCAAAAGAAAAGCCCATTTTAGTGACAATAAAAAGGGAAATGTGGAGGTTTTTTTTTACAGGCAAACTGTGTGGTTACGATTAATAATGTGGCCAAAACAGTAAAACAAAATAGTACGCGCAAGCAAATCCAGAAATATGAACAATGATTATTGAAATTTCTTTGGAACGCCAGGAATTACTGGACAAAGAGGAAATTACTTTGGTTTACTAAAATACCTAAAATAAATGGTTTTATTTTTCTGCAGCAATTCAAGTTGTCAGCCTCACATCTAGGTTTACAAACGTCTTTTGTTATGACTTTGTAATTCACGACAGGACGTTTGTACCTTCTTATAGTCAAATTATGTAAAAATCTGCATCAAAACTCAGAAAAATGGATGAGAATAAAATCCAGTTCATGACCTCTTATAATTCAAGCAAATGTAATAAATAAGGAGGTCATTTAAATCATAAAAACGGAGCTGGAGATCTTTTCCATCGCTCCTGGCAGCCGTGTTAATGGTTTCTGCTTCAGGCTGCACATATTTCTGCTTCTGGAAAAAGGTTTTGAAATCACGATTACTAAACCAAAACATCATTGATCAAATACTGGGTGGGTAACGTCCAGCAATTGGAATATTTTCCCCAGCCAGAAAAATCTGACGTAAAATGAGACTCAAACTAACAGGTTCGAAAATTGATGCAATATCCAATACGTTTTGATTTCAATGACGTTGAGATGGTTTGTTCATAATTTTTTACCTTTCATATCCTCTTCTCAGGTTAGTGTTGCACACAATCCTCAGAGGATTATTTAAATGTAAAACTGTAAGTATATTTTGCTTGCCCAATCCATTGTAATCACTGCATGCAAATCCTCTCGGGGGCCGACGCATCACGCCAAAGCTCAAACAGTTTTAAACCGCCTCCAGAACATCACATTGACTTCCTCCACAGTCAGTGGTCACAGCCCAGTAGAATAACGTTGGGATGTAGATGCAGATTTGCATTATTGATCTAAAAATGAAAAATCTGCAGCGTTCCCAACAAAATAGGAAGAAGAATCTCAAACTGCTGCAAGAAAAGATTAAAAGGCTGGGGTTTGTTCAACCTAATCAATAATGTTGACCAAACACCAATATTTCTATTATCCACGCAGCTTTTTAATATTTTTTCCGTTATGATTTAAGTTGAAACATGTAAGTCAGGTTTCACTCTGGATGTTCTGACTGAGAAATATTGACCACTTATAATTTTAACTGGGAAATATAAATTTTGTTTAACAAAACTACTCCTGATTTATATAATATATATAATATATATATATAACAATCTGCGGTTAACTTTTAAATTTATGGTTTGTTTTTAGTACGAGTCAAGCGATTTGTGTTATTTATTTTAAGAGATTTAGTTGACAAACAGAGTTACCAACATTAATGAACAACATTTGTTCCGCTTTGAGGGCAAACAAACACATTTCTTTCTTATTCTTAAAAAGTTTAAACATGTGTCGCGCGCCTGTTTTGCAGCCGGCAACAATCGAGTATTTTAAACACATCAATCAAATTTATTTTCACAAACAGACCAAAAGAACCGCGTACTTTAAATTGAATTATGTAATTATGTATACTTAAACAGAAATGGTTGCTAAACCTCTCATCTGTATCATCATGTGTGGCATTATGTGTGTATATGTAGATATATCCTAGTTTTGATTTTCTTAAAAGACTGCAAGGGACAAACTCAGTTACGCTTTTCTGCATTAACGTAATTTGACAAACCTAATTTGATTCGAAATTCAATGAATGAGGTTTGAGCAAATTATTAATTTACTGTAAGCGAGCCAAAAACGCTGCTAGCAAACTATTCTCGTTTGCCCAAAAAACTATGTGGATTTGTTGAGACATAGACCCCCTTTTAAATATAACCCCTTACCGCGGTGTCAACGTTCTCTACTTCCCGTATGACCTGCTCCGGCAGGTCCAGGTCCAGGTAAACGTCCTTCTCCTTGCGGCTGATTGCGTAGTAGCCCTCGCTCCTCGCACATCCAGTCACATGCTCCCGAAGCTGGCTGTCGGCAGCCTTCTTTTTACGCCGGGGGTTTGGCAAATTGGTTAGTGCAGGTCATAGGTCAAGGATGATATAGATTAAACATCCATTGAATCCCTTTTTTCCCCCCAATAATCCCCTTAATAAACATGTTGGTGGCAAAAACAGGCCGATATGAAAGGATATCAGTGTGATTGACCCAGTGGGTGTCGTTGAGCCAGTCAGAACTGTGGTCGTCCTGTAACAACTTCTCGTAAGTCTTCTTGAGGAAGCTCAGGTCTTCACCGTCCAGGCCGGAGTTCCAGATGTCATAGAGGATGGTCATCTGCTCAAACTTGCTGCGGTTCTCGAACTTGACGGCCAGCGGCTCGGGCGCGGGTTTGTGCCAGCGCTGGGATGAGGTTACCCCGGACTCCTGCAGGAACAGCCGCTCGCTCTTCCTCACTTCGTCAATCACTTCGTTCTCGGTGTCCGAACTGGACAGCTCTCCGGACTCGAGCTCTTCCACATCGACGTCTTCCTCAAAGTCGGATTCCTGCATGGAAAAAAATCCGTCTTTTTAGGGGGTGAGACAATTATTGAAATAATATTTAACTAACTCTGTAATTGAAAAATCATTAACCGGAGCATACAGACTCTTGAAACACACCACAAGTTAGTAAAATGAACAATTACAAGAAAAATATTACAAAAATATGTATGTTTTGCATTTAAAATAAAAAACCTTCGATTTGAATGCGGGTCTTAGCCTCATGTAGTTCTTTATGGGAATTTTTAATGATAATGAAATGAAAAATGTGCATTAGCCACGATTCAACCTGCTGATTGTATTTTGTAGGTATTTTTCTATTACTGAAAGCTAATGTTTTTATTACTTCAAAAGATTTTGGACTTATTATGAAAGTTGTCATGATCATTATGGTAGACCATTCTTGAAATTACTGAGATAATAAAAGCAACCAAAAACACTCTGCAGGCTTTGATTTTGTTCTCCCACAGTTGTGAAAGTAAACAAAAACGATTTGGAGGAATACTTTTGGAAAAACAGTGTAAGTTTTGATTCTAGAAAACAAGATAACACCTTTCTTCTTGATATATGCTGCCAGAAGTTATATCCAAAATCAATGTAATCTGCTTATTTATATTATCACAATGAGAACACTTAGGCCTACCTAAATAAATCCCAACATGCTAGTTGTCTGTTTTTATTTATTTGACGTCTTTGACATGTAGATGGCTGTAAGATGACACATTCTAGTTTTTCTATCTGAAAAAAAAACCAGCATGGCATAACTAAAAAAAATTTGTTACCATAATCTAAAGATGACGACTGATTGTAAAACGTAGCAACGTCACAGCTGATCTTACACCAACATCCTGTTTTGTCTTTTGCAACTGGAAACTACAAACCTCCAACTTCGGCTTCCTCTGCCTCTTTCCGAGCGGCTCCTTCTGCTTTTTCGTGCGGTGCGGCTGGAGGTTTTCTTTGTCTTTTCGCTTTCTCTTCTCGTTCCGGTCCTGTTCAAGTTCCACACCTTTGCCGCCGTAGTTCTTCCTCTTTGATGATGGAGATACAGCCGCCGTCTGTCTGCTGTCGTCAAAGTCACCGAGATCTCCCACTGAAGAGAAGTACTCGCCTTTGTCCACCCTGGACGGTACAACGTCTCCAATGACCTCCTCCGGCGCCTCCAGGACGCCAGAAATGGAGTTGAGGTCTGCTGAGACTAAGACAGATGAATCTTGTCTGGAGGCGGTCTTTTTGGTACTGGCTGGCGCGGCGAGTACCGGAGGTTTGCAGTAGTTGTGCTCCAAAAACACGATAACGCCTCCCGGGCTCATCAGCAAAGCCAGGGACTCTGGGGAGAAGAGCTCTCCCTCCATCTTCTGCTCCTCCGCCTCATCAGACGTCTCTGTCTCCTCCGAGTCCCCGGCTTCGGGGTCCATCTTTAGGGCCACGTCTGCCAGCACAGACAGGTCGGTCGCCGAGGCGAGCTGCAGAAGGCTCGACGCGCCCACCTGCTCCCTGATTCTTAACCGCTGCTTAGTTTCCTCGTCCTCGTCCTCTCTGACCGAGTGACATGAGGACGCGGAAAAGCTGGGTGTCCGAGTCCGGCCTCTGGCCCGTTTGGCAGAGGCTGGTGGCGTGGCCTCTTCGAAGGCCATCCTGCACATTGAAGCGTGGTCCAACGGCAGGTTCTGCACAGTGCGACACACCATAACTGGAGGTGCAGGAGATTTGGGGGAGTCTTTGCCCGCCAACTTCTTACCAGGGGATTTGACGGGCGTGCTCGGGGAGGAAACCAAAGGTGTCTTTTTGGACTCCTCAGAGTCCTGGGTTCTGCTGGGCGGGGGAACAATAAGGGCGTTGCCTTCGCCTGGTTTTGAAGCAAACGGAAGTAGCTGGATGCCATGGCCAGGACGACTTGAAGGGGTTGACGTGGGGGTGACGGGAGAATCCAGAGGCCTCTCAGCGCCTAGCACTGGAGTCTCGTTTCCTGCTCGAGTTGGAGACGCCGACGCAGCCGGCAGCTGGGCTTTACTGTCGTTCTCGTCTGTGGAGAAAGAGACGGTCTTCCTGCGTTTCTTGAGAGGCGGGACGAAAGAATTTGGAGACAAAGGACGTCGGCAAGGAGGTGACAAATGTGCAGCCGTAACATCCGCTTTGCTGTCCTTTGTAAGACCTGAGAGAGAAAGAGAGAGAGAGAAAAACCTGAAGGCCGTTTAATTTTGTTTCCCAAAAATGTGGAACCAAGTCAAGCTCGTCTTGATAGATTTTCTAAATTGCATTTAAGCCCCCTAGTTAATGATGGGCTGCAGACAAGAAGTGTTACCCGACCTTTTTTGATTTCCGCCTGTGGAGCAGCAGCTGCAATGATTTCCCTAAAAAAATAAATAAATAAAAAACACAACACAAGTGTTATTCAAAATTAAAGATGAAACAATAATGGTAAAATAACAAAAAAACATCTACAGCTCAATTCTTGATTAGTATAACCGTCTTTACCCCTGAGTGTTTTCGTGAGTTATGTATTTTAATAGTCATAATATTTTGGTGCTGATGAATCTTAAGCCAAAGTCACAACACTTTTTTCTGATTGAAACAATCTGACTGATCGACTGACTCATTCCAATAAATATTCCCTTGATGACAGGCAAAACTACCTCTTCTCTAATTTTTTCCCCCCACCAAATGTAAGTGAACTATGTGTTTAAATTTGCCTTTTTTTTTTGTTTACCCACATTAAATTCTGTTTGACAGAAAAATATTCTGTGTTGTTGCAATTTTAACCCATTTAGGTAATAAAGCTAATGTGTTTTACTACGCTTCCCTCTTTCTGTCCGTTTAATGACATTCCCATCAAATTGGTGCACACGTCCGACAATCACAGACCTCAAGTCTATCTGGTTCAGGTAATCTGGTGTTTTTTGATCTTTAGTATAGATGATCCTTCTGCAGATTAAAACGTTGTAGGCGGCACTTATACGATGCATTTAGCACGACGTTAAATTCCCAGAAGAGTGTATCAAAGATTATTTGTCAACGTCGCACCTGTCATCCTCTTTCCCGGTTGTGCTGTCCATTGTTGACTCATCCATCGAGTCCGGACCAGCGCTCTCGACCAGTTCTCCTTCCTCCTCCTCATCTTCAGAAGAGGATGAAGAGGACGACGCAGAGGAAGAAGAACCATCGGAGGATGAAGAAGGGCTCTCGTCATCGCTGTCGCAGCTGAGCCCGTCGTCTATAGTAACAAAAGCCAGACATCGAGTTGTTTAACTGGTGTGAATTCACTCAAGACAGAAAGATGAACAGAAGAAAGGTCACCAGCTTCACCATCCGATTCTTTTTCACTCTCCAGTTCTTCATCCTCCTACAAATAAAAAGTATCGTGGTGAAATGTTGCCATCTAGCTAAGAAAACAATTACCTGCAAAAATGAGTATTACTTTAAAAAAAAACTGGTTTGTAATGAGTTATGTCTGTGTTTCAGAAGCAATTTAAGCCATCTCCTACCTTCTCACTCGATGAGCCGTCAGATGTTTCCTCTCCCTCGCTGTCAAGCTCCCAGGGTTTACGACTTCTTGACTTCTTTTTCCTCCTCCTGTTGTCCCTATTGGCTGCATGCCTGTCTGCTTCTGGCATCCCACCATGTGCAGCTGAGAACCAGACATTGATTTAACAATTTTATTTGCTGCAAGTCGATTAGGTCGAGTCTCATTTGAAGTCGCGACGTAAACAAACCATCATCTTCATCAGGTGGGGTTGAAGGCCGAGGCCTCTTCAAGTCTCCCTCCTGGGGTTCTTTCCTTTTCACCTGCACAATTTCACAGCCACATGTTTTGTTTGGGAATAAAAAGTAACGAATGTGCTTCATAGTCTCAGCTACATTTATTAGCACATTATCTGGGGACACTAAACTTTAGATTGGACCAGGCATTTAAAAGTACGGAACAGCACGATCTTTTCTAAGAAATAAGACATTTAAATTCAAAGACCTGTGTCGTTTATACCTTGAATGAAGGTAATCGTAATGCTCCACGAAGAGAAAGCCCCTCCAAGCCCCCACTTTTGGCCCAATCTACAAGAGACATCAGAGGCTCCCGAGGACGGTTGACCTTCTCGTCTTTCTTCTCGTCGTCCCGTAAGGCAGAGACGCCTCTTACCATTGTCTGGAACGGCTGCAAAAAAGAAAACATTTAAAGAGCGTTATCCGAAGTTGCGCAACAAAATAAAAATATTTCTAATAATAAATATCTCTACTATTCAGAACTACAATTAACTTCTATTTAAAAACTTTCACCCACGTTTTTTAATAGAAGTTTTACTAACCTTACAGATTTCTGAGAACCTTTAAATTGCTTTTTTATTTTCAATATGTTTACCAATTTATCAAACAGCAGAATACTGAAACAATAAAACTATAAAACGCTGTTTTGTTGCCACTTCTTATTGGCAACTACAACAAAATACATCTACTAAATATCAAAATCTATAATACTGGTCATCGTTGTCTAATCTGAACAGATAGTTGTACGTTATGGACAGATTGTTTAAAGTCATAGGTTGTGGTGCCTGGTAGCTTTATTTTGGCTGGAAAAACAATGAAATATACCCATGGGTTCATTCTTAAAACAGGTTTATTAAAAACAAGTTACCACCTGGACTTAACTAGATGCAGAGATCAAGCAGAGAAAACATTTAAGGAGATTGTAGAAACCACTAGAACTGGGTGGATAATGATAATAATAATGATGCCCAATGTCTTATTAAAAAGAATGTCAAGAATCTACTGTGGTCACAAAAGTTTCCACAATTTAACGCCAGTGATAATTAATGGAGTTAGAATGCAACATTTAATGAAAATAAATGTGGCGCAACAGAGAGGCTTATCGAAACGACGCCGGATCGAATGCTGAATGCGGTCCAAGGAAACATATTTGTCAGTCAAACAGTGTCAGTCGGTAATGTTTGTGACTAAAAAGCAAAAATGGACAAACAGCAAAGTTTTGATTTAGCAAACTAATCATAAAAAGCATCAACCCACATGTAAATCTTTTTTCTTAAATATATTTTAGTTTAAATTAAAATCTTCCTTGTGATTTCTTGTCGTGAAAATCTTGATTTATAATCACGCTGATAAATTGAGAGTTTTCAAAGAAAGTTTAATAATCATGTGACCCATTGTTTATCAGTAAACGGATCAGATTTCCTCATAACCATCATTGTTGACTAGTAATGAGTAATTTTACTTAATCAAGCGTTCCACACAACAAAAGTAATAAAAGCTCGGTAAACTCGTATCAGATCAATATTGGTGTCAAGCAATACTTCAATACTGGAATATCGGTATAGTATCGGTAGTGAAAAAGTTGTATTGGGACATTCCTATTTTAGATTTAATCAAATTGGCACAACCCTGCTGTTAAAGAATACAGAAAATTGAGGCGGTACAGCTAAGACGACGAACTCACCTTAGCCTTGGTCTCCTTTCTGTCCCACCACTCATCGAACGTGGCGAAGGCTACGTTCTCCACCATTTTGCGATTCAGATCCCTCTGCACGATGTTCTTCATCTCCTCGATCAAAGACGCCAGGACCATCTGAACCGTCGCTTCGTGCGGATTCTCCGCCAACATGGGCACTCCCTCTGCAGAGGCGCTGTACTCTTCACCCTCCCCGGTCAGCACGGTGCCGTAGCCAGGCGGAGGCATGTACGACTGGAAGTGCGGCGGCAAGACATGCGACGGCCAGCCAGAGTGGGGTGGGGGTATAGTGTGGTGTGGAGGGGGCGGTATCTGGGTGCTGTGGGGTTCGTGATAGGGATAAGACAAATGTGGGGGCATGTACCTATGGTCCTGGTCATAGTGAGAGCCTGACCCGCTCCCCTCTTGGTCCATATAAGGGTGGGGAGTGTGAGGCGGCAGCATAGAGTGAAGATGATAGGACGCGTAGTCTCCAGTGGCGGCCTCACCCGGGCCTGCAGTGCCGTTGGACGAAGACACGCGCATCTGTTGCAGCCGACTTAACATGTGGGTTTGCATCTGGAAGGACATGGGTGCTCCGCCGCTGTACTGGTTCATCAGCTCCATGGAGGTGGCGTAGTCATACATGTGGTGGGGCATCGGGGGAGGGTACTCGGGGTGCAGCTCCATGTGAGGAAGAGGAGGAATCCCCGGCGGAGGCGGGGGCTGAAGGGAGTAACCGGGCGGCGGAGGGGGAGGTAAATGAGGAGGGTAGGAAGGTATGGGGGGGTGCATGGAGGAGCTGAAATGCTGTGAGGAATCAGGAGAGGACGAGGGATCGGCCGTCTGCGAAAGTCCAGCCTGCGAGGACGATGGTGTCGATCCCGAGGTTACGGGCGGCTGATGAGTCGTGACGGTTGTTATGCTGGCTGCCTCCTCATCCTCGTCGGAGATCTCCATGTCTTCGCCAGAGGAGTGAGGGGATGCCTGGCAAAAAACAAGAGAGATTATAGCTCATGAAGAAAAATTCCCATTTAGCTAAAACAGAAAACCAACAAGGGTAAATAAGAAGTATCCTACTGGAGTCTGTTTTCCACCAGAACCTGTGCACAGCGGTGCAAACCTTTTATCATCTCACAATTTTAAAATAAAATCATTTATACGAGCCATAAAAAGTTGCCTCAACTTTAATGGTTGAACTTTTTTTGTTGAAAAAACTTGGATGTCAGAAAGAAGCTGAAATATAATATGAAGGAATACTTTAGCACCACCAAGGTTATTCTTTAACGCATATTAACTAACAATTGTACATACAGTAAATGATCAACTGGAGGATGCTGCATGTCTCAGGTGTTTGTTGTACGTTTCCCTTTCTTCCCTAAAAACACGACTGCCAGGGATTGTTAACATGCTCTAGAAATGTTTTTTTTTTTGTATTTGAAATGTTTAATCCTAATCAGAATTAGAGGGGGAGACTCCACTCTCGCATACTTCTTATATTCTTATATTGTATTACATTATTTAAAATTGCTATCAGGGTGTAAACTGGACCGGGGGATTAGAATTTCGCCCCACCTCATGTACCACATGTGATGTGATGACAAATAAAGATTCCTTGATTCCTTGACAAGAAATGCACTTAATTATTCTTAAAGACTAATTAATGTCACGCCATCAGACTGCAAGTTACTATGACTGGAGTGATGCATCATTTATAGAAATGAAAGTTGGTTTAAAACTTTTGAGGAGTACATTTTTTTTTTTTTTATGGTTACATTTATAAAGTTCTCTGTGAGGGCTTATTTTTAGTCATTCTCATGTTTTAGTGCAAACAAAGGGCAATACTACTGATTTGAAGCCAAATCATAAACCAGACTTTAGAAAGTGGATGTCCTCAAAACAAAATCTGAACCAAAGTAAATTTTCCAGAAATATCGTGGAATAACTTCTTGGATAACGATGTCTGGTTTCGTAGCGTACCTGACTCTGCCCGTTAAAAGGCGGCGTGTGAGCTCCCGTCCTTTTCCCTGCATCCTGAGCCTTAGAAGACTGTTGCGACAAAGCTTCAGTCGCTGCTACGCTAACCTGGGGTGGGGGTTCCTCTGGAGGTAAGATGTGGGGAGAATAAGTGGATGAGGGTTGTGTGCCTGCAGTCGGTACAGTTGGACTCTTTCTCCCATCTCCTTTCCCCCGTTTTCTACCTCTGTCTCTTTCCTCCTTTTTCCTATGATCCTTCTCTCCACCGTCTCCGACAAGTCCTTGCTCTCTCGAAGCCTCATTCCGCCGCTCCACCCCCTCTTTGCCTCTTCCCCTCTGCTTCTCCTCTTTCCTGTCTTCCTCGTCCTCCTCGTCAGAAGCCAGGAAAGAGAACTTTGCCTTTTGTTCTTTAAGTAGCATCTCAATCCGAGAGTCCAGACTGCTGCTGTGGTAGACAAACGGTAAGCTTTCATTTGTGGAGTCTGGCTCCGGAGAGGAATCACGGGGAGGAGGTGGCGGTGAGCTGGAGGAAGAGGATAGATGGTGAGGGAGCGAGGCTGAGGAAGGAGAATTAGAGGAAGATGCAGCGGTAGGTTGGGACGGAGAAGAAGGCGGGGGCGTCTTGGGCGGGGCGGGTGGAGTGGAGGGACGGCGTTTGGGCTTTGTCCACTGGTCTTCACGAGCAGGACTATCCTGGTTAAAGTCTAGAGTTCCCAGTGTCTCAGCCACGGCTGCTGCAATGACAGAAGCCGGTGGGAGTGGCGGTGGTGGCGGAGGAGGAGGAGCTGGCGGAGCCAAAGCGCTGTGATGATCAGCATGGAAGTCTTTTTCAGCACCGACCGAAGGCAGCGACCCCTTCTCTGCCTGGCTCGTACCGGCCGAACGGGAGGAAGCATCCGGTCCCTGAGGAGGGGTCGCCGCAGATTCTTTGGAGGCGTACGCAGAGTACGACGACGGCGGCGGTGGAGACATGCTGTTGGATGATGAGCGGTAAGAGTTGGAGTTGTATCTGGGGTCGGAGCTGTTGGAGAAGTCGCCGTCTCTGTCCCGATCCCTGTCCCGGTCATGGCTGCTTCTCCTGCGCTCGCCGTGGTGGTTGTGAGAGTGGTGATGGTTGCGGTGTCGCTGGTGGCCGTGGTCGCCCGGCCGCGTGCCCACGCTGTCCCGCCGGTAACCCCTGTCGTCCCGGCGATCCGAATGGTGGTGGGAGTGATGGGAATGGTATTTTGAGGAAGAGTTTGAGTCTTGCGGGTGATGGTAAGACGACCGTCTGGATCCAACCGCCCCAGCCACGTACCTACCCCCAGAATCTCGCTCACGGTCCCTGTCCGACAGCGGGGGGGCATCAAATTGGTTGCAAATAGGTGGGGGAGGCATTGAGGAGTTATGCGCCATGTGTGAGCCAGGACCCCCGAGACTGGGGTAGGGCGGGTAGCCAGGCTGCTCATTGGGACGATATGGCGTGGTTGCGGGGTACGAAGGACGACCTCGGTGGTAAAGTGACGGATCCTGTTCATCGGGGTAACGAGACACTTTGTAACCTCCCACAGAAGAAGAGACTGCAGAGGATGAAGATGAGGAAGGTAACATGTCCTGGGGAGGGTAGCCGCTGCTCATCGAGCCTGCGTTGTAGTTGGGATGCCTGCAACGAATGGAAGGAAATAAATAATAATTCAGCTGAACAAAGAAGAGAGGCGGATTAGGGCCACTAAAAGAATCTGAATGTTGCCTTTTTTTAAAGTTTTGATGTTAATCTCTGAATTTGTGGTCCTTATACTCTTCCGTATGTTTGCTCTCTCTTTTTAACATTGGACAAAAACAATACCTGCTGGTGGAGTAGCCAGAGTCTTGTGAAAAAGGAGTCCCAGATCTTGAGCTGTAAGGTGTTCCTCCTCCCCCTTGAGACGAAGTGGAGGAACTTGGGGTGTACGGACCGGGTAAAGAAGACGGCGGCGTGTCAATGCGCTGATCGCCAAAGCCGGTATCGGTTGAACATGGCGTCATGCTCCCCGTGAGGGCCTGGACTCCCGCTGCCAGAACTGCGAGCTCACTGGAAAACCTACGCCGGATTTCCGACTGCAAGGACATTAGACATAAGTAAAAATGTTTACACAAAATATGCACGCACCTTAGAAACCCTTAGTGAATAACTAGAATTTCATTGGTAAAAAGTAAAAGTGAAAATGTTTCGATTGGCATGAAATTTTTCAGGAAACTATTCTATTCAAAACTGCTTTTCCATGAATGTATTTATGAATCTGGGATGCTTATGACAAAAGCTTTGCCTTTCTTTAAGTGAAAATCTAAATCATTTCAAATCTTTGTCTTCAACAAATGCAGGGACGGCTGAATCGGTCTACTCCAGTTATGTAGTTTCCTAATTTGTTTTATGGCCTAATGTACGCTTAGCTATTTTGTTTTGCGCTACGTGTTTACAATAATAGGTGGCATTCTGTCCTGTTTTCTGTGATGAAGATGGAGGGAAAGGGCCAAAAATGCAGGAATAGTGTGAAACTATGTGGAAATGTGTGAAAAACTTGGGAATTGCTGTGTAGAAATGTAGGGAGAACAAACATGCTTCTCCCACACATTGTTTCACAAATAGTAAGCAGCAAATACGAGATAACAAAAGTACAAAATATGATCCTTGCGTAGTTATAAAATACAGAATATGTTTAAGAACAAAGCTGGTTATAACTAACTTAAAGCACCTTGTAGTACGGCACTGGATTAAGTTGAGTCCATTTACTTTTATTACTTAACCGCGCAGATCTGCTGGGGAGATTAGTGTCGGTCAAAAGTAAGAAAATAATCAATTATTTCTAATTTCTGCGGAAAAAATGCGGGATCAGTAAATTCATTTTGCAATTTCTGTGCTTAGATGCACCCTTTCCTTGACTTTGTGAGATTTTCTGAGATCGCAGAATCACGTTTTTCTGGAGAGACTCTTCAAATGTTCATACCAGAGAAAACATGTTTTTTGACACACTGGTCAAATCTATTTCACAGATAAACAAGTTTAATCTAAATATGAACCAATGTCAAGACACTGAACGTCCTCAAATTAAATGCTATTTTAATGTTCATTAACGTTTATAATAAAACAATATTGTTTCAAAAACCATTTGTGTTTGTGAAGATAATTACTATTAATATGCTTAACATGCAGCATTCAGCTAATAATTAATTTGTACAATATAAACAGAAGCAGAAAAGGGTTGATGCTGCAATGCAATATTTATATCAGTGTCAACAAGGCATAATTATAAAATCATCGACGTCTCTCACTGTCAACTCTCCTGTCCATCTACTGCTAACTAAAAGCTACTAGTGTCACAAAAATCTAAATCCAATTTCAAAATCTGCTTATTTCTACTGAGATTGCTGTTTATGCTATTTTTGTTGTTGAAAAAATTATTTGCCACTTATTTGTGATCACACTGCCTTGATTAAACAGGAGGACTATAAAAATAACAGGCTCATAATATAAATATGACACTTCTGACTCATATATAAGCTTGTTAACTCAACATCTACTAACTGGGAAGTCGTACCGTCTCAGGTTGTGGCGGTGCTGGTGTCTGAGACTGAACACTGTCTGTCAAAGCTTTCCCTCCGAGCGGCACGGTTTGAGGAGTGTAAGACCCGTTCACTATCAGGTCGTAGTACTTCTGCCTCTGCTGACCTGCAGAAGACATAAGAAAAATAAATATTTAATTAACTAAGATGAATTTTTCTTAATAACTCCGGAAAGGAGCCCACAGATGGATGTGTTTTTGGCTTACCTTTTATATCTAGCTGGGCATGGATGATGTTACCCATGACAGAGGTGTTGTGCAAATGCTTGACCGTGTCCTTAGCTCCTCTTGTGCTGGTGAACAAAACCCTGGCCAGACCCAAGTGCTTCCTGGTCTTGGGATGGAACAGGATTTCCATCTCCTCCACGTCACCAAACTTGGAGCACATCTCTGCCAAGAAAGGCTCCTTGATGTTGTCGTTGAGCCGAGCGAAGGTCACCTCTTTGAGAGGTATGGGACCCACGTAGAACTCATCCAGCTGTGGGGAAAAATACCGACAAGGTCAGAGGGGGAAAAAAACGTGAAACTCTGTGAAATTCACATCAACTGAAGTGCAGAAAGACATCTGATTTAGAAAGAATCCCCAAATAATGAGTTATGAGAGGATAGTTACTTTACAACAATTCGGGTTGGAACTTATACCACTGAATACTAAAAAACACCAACCACTTTGCAAATTAACAAGAAATAAGACATTTATAAAACACCACTGACATTTAAACATGCACTTCAAATGCTTTTAGGCACCACATCTATTATTTCTGGGGTATCCGACGTACATAATTCTACTGTGCTGATGTACAACTTAACAATTGCACATCTATTGAATCTCTGAACTTATCTGGGGTTACAGCCATCTAAAAGACAGACTTCAATATTCTTTATTCCATATTATTTGCCGTCATCCTTGCACTGATGTTGCTAAGCAACAAACTGTGAAATGCATCTCATTGTTCATGTAAAGAAGTAGGTGCAGATCCTAGGGGGCATTCCTGAAAAATATAATTTACCCCAATTTTTATAAGAAGAATACCCCAAAGTATTCAGTATTGAACAAATGTATTTCCAGACTTCACATTTTAGATCCAAATCTACAAAGAAATTATTGAAATGGTGGAATACCAGCGTGTTAAACATAATGTCTACCAAACTTTCTCTCAGCTCTTTTAACCTACATCCTGCGAGTCATTTTGATCGAAAGTAAAATACCAATATGTAATCAGACTGTTAGCCGCCTGTAGTGAAGTAACATCACTAACAGCTAGTTTAGCAGCACTAGATGGCTAAATAAAGTTTGTTGCTTGTTAGCACCACCCTTCATATTTATACATGCACCAGCGAGATGGATAACATTTCAAGCAATTTTATTATGACACATTTCTTCCTATAAATAGTTCCAGATCCAAACTACAGGTTTAAAAATGAACTTCTACCCAGATCAAATTGTCAACAGTGAAACCCACCTTGAACTTTGGCACAGGCAGGGACATCTCCGTATATCTAGACCATAACCTCCGAGGTCTAGGATCCCGGAGTTCTCCCACAGGAGGGAACCCAGAGTCCTAAACACAAATAACGAAAATTAAAAAAAGGTGGCAAATAAGACTGAAACTTTGAATAAATGTAGATTTTAAACTGAGTACAGCCCAATTTGACTTACTGGAACACTGAAATGCACGCCATCATATCTGTAAACCTTCTGTGTAACCCGCCGTATGGCTGGGTCCTGGACAAGTTTATAACTTTGCCACTGCAAACTGACTGCTTTTTGTGTTTCAGTCCCACTATCTGGATCCATCCTATAACTGAGGTGAAAAGGGAAAACATTAGTTGTAAAGAGGATCTGCTGGAGAAAAAAAACAACAAGTGACAAGAATCTGCTACTTTATTAAGCAAATCCCGATAGCATTCTAATTCATAATGTTAATGCTTTATTAAAATAGTATGTTTGTAGTATGCTGCAAAAGTTAATTATGGTTTTATAAATGGAAGGTAGACCTGGGAAATACTGAAAGGAATTTGCCTTGTTTCAGGTTTTCCTAAGTCTATGTAAGACACCTAAATGCAGCATAACAGCATTAACAAATTAAATACAAATTAAAACAAGGTTGGTGTAAAGAAAATATGCAGTAATTACAGCTTAATAAACCTTATTTGTAAATATACAATAAGATGCGTCACAGCATTCAGCCACAGGTCAACTTTAGTGAATTCAGGATCGTAATAACATATATTTAAATACGTTCAAACACATAAAATATTGAGTAAAATCATCAGCTTATTTCCGGCTTCAGTTTGGCTGCTGTCAAAACAATGATCGGCGCTACGTCACTGTTCGTATACTTTAGCTAGCAACCTGCTTTTAGCAGAGGCTAAACTGTTTCCACAAACACGCGAATAATTGTTTCAGGAAACGGAAAAGCTTCGTGAGTGTTTAACACATCAGTCCGCGTTACGAAAACACCCCTTAAAACATAAAGCAAACACTGCTGTTCAGCCTGACAACGCGATCCAAAGAAGAAATTAGTTGTCTTCTCGTTTTAGCTAGGGCAAACTAACGCTAACGGCGGCTAATGCTAACTAGCAACATCAGGTTAACAGTTTAAACTTTGAACTTGAAGACCTCCGCATAAGCGAATACGTTTTTATAAGTTGCAATCGTGATAAATGCATCTTATCAAAACTCGGTTGAAGTGGCTAAGCAAACAATTCACCCCACACCTTTTGGAAACAAGCTCATCCGAAAGTAGCGCCCCGCCACAACAGTGTAGGCAGCTGCAGCCAGGCCCGCGAGACCAACTAGAAAAACACTGGGTCACAAACAGATTTCACCACCTCGGAGCCCGCGTTAATGCACGTCTAGCGTGCTAGAACCATAGCGCTAGCATTCCGGTGATTAGTCGAAAGACCGACGACCATCTACGCGCGCCAAAGCCGCTGTTTTCTTTTTCAAAATCCAGATATTGTTGAGAGAGCCGCCATCGCGTAACTAACCTGAACGCCTCGCCTGCTCCCCATCAATGTATGTGAATGCAGCCTGCGGTTACTCACCAGCACTTTCCTCTACACACACACACATAAAATAAACAAAAAATCAACTGGACACAAAATGAACACACTCACTATGAATTACATAAAACATATAAATTTTTTACACAACTGATATTATTATCAGCTGAATGTGTGTAGCGTGAAATTAGACTAGAATCTGCTCCAATAAATCGAAGTACTGAAGGTTGAACAAAGCGCCCCCTTGAGGCGTAATGGTGAAACAACTCCATGAAGCAAAATGGGATAAAGATATTGTATTCTTGATTTAAAGTGTCTTACTTAGTACAATGTCATCGCTGAATTAGTTTGAAAATCGTACATAACGTTATAACAACGCTGGATATATAGGGGGAATTAAATTAAAATGGGAAACTTGATGCAATTTAATTGCTTTATTGAACAACTATTTATTATAATTTACTGACTCTGTAGGTACATAAATTTAACTTAACCCTACTGAAATATGGTGTACCTGACAGAATTCTTTTTTATGAGCTCTATTGAGATTAATTTTAGATTAACATCAGTTTGGCTAATAATTTCAGTAATGTTTTTAGTAAATTTCCATGTCTCTTGTGATAAATAGATAGCAACAAATTTCTTGGTTGCCCTCTAAGCATACAGAAAGATTTGAATAATCAAGTATTGCAGTAGCATAATTCCACAAGCATATTCAGAAATATCACTTTCAATTTGAGTAGATTTATCAGCAGGACACATACCAATGTAAAATTAAAGCACTTGAGCTAGATTTGTAATGCATCCTTTACTTATTTGACATTTATAACAGCAAGGAAAAACAAAAATCTATCTTGCCAACGTCAGTTGTTAGAAAATAAACCAAATCTCCAAAGCTAATTGTTATAGTATAAACTTAAACTATAATCATTAGGAAATAGTAGCATCTTGGCTCCTCCAAAACATAAATTAAGCATTTAAATTATCTTCATGCTGATTTGTTAGAGAGCAGAAATTTTTTTTAATGTCCTAGCATCTTAAATGCTGATTAAAATCATGCTTATAGGTCAGATGAGACAGAACTTGAGGCTTATATTAACTGAAGGATTTATAATGCCTCTGATGGGGATTATTATTCTTTTCAGTTTTTATACAGGAAATAAAGAAAAAAAGGACTGAATAAAAAAAAATGTCCAGCAATTTTTTTCAAAGACTTTCAGTGCATTTATTGTTTGCTCAGATGACAAGCCTGACGGCAATTTTTTCCCCACAAATATATTAAACCTTTCCTGGACATTATAGCTTAAAGATCACAATAATGTCAATATATTACCAATGAAATCACAGCAATGCGTTCAGTCATTTAAAATGTGGCACACCACCACTAAATAGTGTCCTCCTTGACAGGTACCCATGTTTAAAAACAATCAGGCTTTTGTTTTTAAGACAAACATTTAATAAATGTAAAAAAAAAAAAACAAGAACAGACTTGGTGAATAGAAACAGATTTGACAGCGCTTTCCCAGTTTTAACCGCATGAAAAGGAGCAGCAGGAGCTACAAACAGCAACGCCTGACAACCGGAGGCAGGAGGTCTGTAGGGAGATTTCTGGCAACCATTGAGCTGAAATTGTGGAGCTTAAATGGGAGAAACAGAAGAAAACTGATTTTTCCATGTTCTTGGTGACATTTCACATGGCTTTCACTTTGATCTGCTTCATCTTCATCTGCTTCTTCTCGATCTTTTTCTGCTCGCGCCGCTGCGCCGCTTCCTGAACAAGGAAAATGAGAAAAAGAACCACAGTAAAGGAGCGGCTTTTATTAAAAAGTTGGGATTTAAAACTGAAACACACAAGGAGGGCTCCAGACCTCCAGACGACGTTGTCTCTCTGGATCCTCTTCATTCATGATCCTCTCCTTCTCGGCTCTCTTCTTCTCCTCTCTGCGGGTCTGGGCTGCTTCCTGGCGCTGAGCGTGGGTCTGCTTCAAGAAGTTCTCCTCCACACGAGCCCGGTTTTTGTCCGCCTTTTGCTTCCCCTAAACATGCAAGTAAATAATCTCATCTTTTATTAACTTTAAAAGCTTTAAGGTCTATTTTCTTTTCAAAGATTCTATATTTTTAAAGAATTTTCTGCATCAATTTTTAAAAAATCACTTGTGACAAATAGCCACCAGAATGTTCCTGAATTGTTTGAAGTGGATACTTCAGGGTTTCTTTTATTGATAACTTTAGTAACAAAACATAAAAATAAAAAAAAGAGAGCATAAAATATTCGGAGCAAAACAATGATATTTATTTAAAGACAGGAGAGAATAAACGATCGTTTTAGAATCTATTTCCTGTTTTTATCACTTTACGAATGAGTAAAATCAAAGATCTTTCAAATAATAAACAACTATTACAAAAAAAATTATAACTCTAAACCAGCAATTATATATTTCAGTTGACTAAATTCATATTTATTTAACATCTGAGCAACAAAATCACCAATACCTAAATACAGTCACAAACTAAAGAAGCTACATTAGGAAAGTTACAGCGGTTTCTACCTCGTTCTTTATCAAAAGCAAAGTTATTGGACACGATAAAGAAGAAACTATTTATTTTCATTAAGCAGGAAACCACACACTAAATTAGCTTGTTACACCGCTGATGCTCCAGCTCAGCCAAACAATTTAGACGACGAATCTTCCAGAGAAAATACCTTTTAATCAATCTTTTGCCATCGATTCCTGTGTGTCCGTAAGCCTTTTATCCCAGTCCTTGATACTTTGAGACAATTGTAACAAAAGTTGTCATTTGATGGTCTTTTACTTTGCAGTACAGCCATTGCACTCCAAATTTCCTGCTGTAGAAGCTGGTTTCTTACAACCTAAAGCTTTCGCACAAAGACCTAGCTTCTCTGTGATATTTTTCATTAAGGAGATAACTGTTGTTTCAGCTGTAATATTTTTGGTCAGCAGTTTTTTGTTTTTTTTTTTACACCTGCTGCCATTTTTATGCATACTTAGCTGCACCTTTTCCGCCAAAGGAAAACGATTCAAGCCTATCTGATCCTTCTACATACAAACCCATCAGCTTTCTTTGCACAAAAACACAACAGATGACAATTTGAATTGTTGGCGAAAAAACAACATTTGAGTTACCGAGTAAGATTGTTGCTGTGATAATTCTTGCAGTTTGCTGTACACTCACCTCTCTGTTCAGACGAAGCTTTTTGACTTTATCAATGCTGTAAATCACCATGTTCATGAGAGGAAGCAGAGATTCCATGTCTTTGGGAGACGTGTTGCCATAGCCAGGCACTACAGAGCAAGATAATTGATTAAAACCTAGTACAACATTAATTATATCATGCTTTCATGGCTAAAGGATAGGCCAAACTCACCATTAAATGTAAACAGTAGTGTCTTCTTGGTCTCAGGCAGCTTTAACGGCTGACCCTCCCTCAAAACGACAAACAAAAATACATTAGCATTACAATGAAAACACATTCTTGTTGCACAAAAAAAAAAATTTATGACCAAATACTCACTCTTGCATAATTTTTGGACCAGAAAACTGATCCGAAAAATGGATCGACTCGATCTTGTCAGCATGGTTGGTGATGTAGTGCACCATCTAAAACAAGCACCAGATACAAAGCCAAAAATAAAGCAGAACTTAAATGATAGTTGGATTCACCTTCAAGTAGATTAACCGTTATTATGTTTGTTTATGGAGAAGAGAGGGATGGAGCATGAAAACAATATTTCACCTTATTATCCATCACACCATCCGTGACTTCACCCATCTCACTCAGAATTGCCATGGAGTCTGGAATCCCATATTTTGCCCCAGACTTCGGCTTGTCGCTGCAGAACTCACTCTAAACAAAAAAAACAAAACAAAAAAAAACAATAAGTACTGTGAATTTTTAAGAGGCGACAGAAATAATTCATGAAATAGAAAAAAAGATTAGTCACCAAGTCCTGCATCTCCTTCTGGAGCCGAGCCATGGCCTTCTTAGAACCCACGGCGAAGATGAAAGTGTCCATGTCTTCATCGGTAAGAGTCACATTAATTTGCTACAGAGAGAAACACAGACGCAACAGATACAGCATTGCTCAGAGGAAGCTACACAGTTCTACCAATCTGTAATAATGCGTACCACTTGGTCGCAGGCGGGTCTCATCATCCTGGTCACTGTATTCAGGAGGTCCTGTCTCTTCAGGAACTGCAACGACCAGCAGTGAATTAGGAAAACAGGAACAAAGAGTGACTTTAAGGCGATGGGATGTGAGCGAGTACCTTGAGTTGAATCAGCATGCCTTCGCAGCACACACGCCCGGAGCACCACAGATTATAGATATGCTCGTTTTCCTGATTCAGCTTCCCGGTGCTCACAGGTTCTTTGCTGGTACCGTCGTCGCCTGGGGCGAGAGACCAATGGCAATAAAACACAACATTTACGCCAATGCTTGCTGTGATTATCAAAATTGTTCACACCCATTGAGACTTTTCACAGAAATGAGTTACAGTTGCAAAGATTTCTCTTTGTTCTACAAAACAGTTCAAGCTCGGTTAGAATAGATGGAACCACAGTTTCTATTGGATTCAATATAACCTACATCCAGGCTTTGACTAGGCCATTCTATTGCATGTAAAGATTCTCATTCTATTGTAACGAGGTTGTTAATTTGTTGTGCAGCAGGAAGTTCAGAGTTGGAATGTTGAGTCAGGGTAATGTTCAGGGTTAAGTTTTCCACTTCTTCCATAAGTTTTCTGTCTCCACTATATAATTTCTAATAAATTTTCTTCATCAAATTTTTTTGAGCGTTTATTTTTAAGAAAGCACATTTTGTTTAGAGCAATGTCTTCATCCTGGTCCTACCACATATTTTAGGTATTTCCCTGCTTCATTAAATAATTGGATTGAACACGTGGCCCGAGGGTGTCCGTATCCGTTGAAACAGCACTAAGAAACTTTGAGTAGGTGACAGGAACCCTGCCACACAAAACAACTATAAATGTGCCGACTGCTTTACGGCATACGTCATTTCCCCTGTTTCTTATTTTCAACATCATCATATGACATTGTTTCACCACAAGAAGATTCATTACATCACTGCAGGTGACCAGAAGATCAGGATTTTACAACGCTATCCTCTGTTCCACAGTCGCGCCAAAATACACCAAAACTGAAACTTCTTTAGTGTTGCCTTAATCGACCATTTCTTCAAGTCGTGTGTGTGAAAGCACCGAAAACACCAAACACCAGGATAGTGAAACTTGGGGTTGGAGAACAACTGGTGTGAATCATGCCGACGCAGGCGATTGTCTGCTGAGGATTTGTCAATAATCAACCGACACCAGGAGGAAACCGACTGCACTAGATCATTTTTAGGAGTATCAGAGTAAATATACGTACTAAAAAAGGACATCAAATTTTCAGCATTTAATTTTTATTATAATACATTTTTAAAACTAATGAATAATCGTCCGTCCATGTCAAAATATGTGAAGGTTCAAGTGGTGTGAATGCTTTAGCAAGGTACTGTATGCTTAATAATTAAAAAAAAGATGGAAAGACTCACCCACAAGTGCAAAGTTACTCTCCAGAAGTTCCCTATGGGAGTTAAACCAGGCCTGAGCGAGCCGGTTGTTCTTGTTCTTGCCTATGATGTAGTTCATGATGTAGGACAGCAAACCAGTCACCATCAGGATTTCCATGTAGTAACTTTCCCAGCTGTTCTGAAGGTGTGCAGGAACCTGCAGAGGAAAAAAACACACGCAGAAACATGAATCAAGTAGCTCGACGTCCCGACCATCAGAATAAAAGCAGCTAGGAATTTGTATTCCTGATTAAGCTAAATACAAACAAAATGTGCTCATCTTTTAACATATGTACCCCAAACCTATATTTAAGAGAACAAAGCAGTAGTCATGATTTATCAACTTACTCCTTCATGATAATAATAAAGAAAACACAAATAAACAAGTCACCTTCCAGGGTGCACCGAATCCTTGGTGTCATATAATAAAATCGAAGCAGAACTTTTAAACCCATTTTACCGTGTGGATTATCAGGGGGTCCTTCATGGAGTGACTCGTCTTCTCCATGTCTCCAATTCCCTCAAACTCATCCTGGTCATATTTGCTGTAAATGTCTTGATCCTAGGAAGAAAATACATTAAAACTCAGACAACATAAATCAAAAAAAACCCTTCCTAACATTAGTGAGGTAAAATACTTGAGTCTCAGAGTCCTCGAAGCCATCCTGACCATCTTCTAGCTCAACAGTGGCTTCATCTTCATCTTCATCCTCCTCAGGTTGTGCGGAGGGCGACGACATGCGGGGCGGCGGGGCCGTCTCCGCCTCAGCTGTTAAATCGTCATTCGTGTCTTCAAACTCAGCAAAGTCGTTGTCGTCGAAGTCTGCTAGGTCCTCCCCGTCGTCAAAGTCGTCATTGTAACGTCCTCCGGAGGCAGGAAGGGCCAGGAGGAGCAGGAAGGTGGGTACCAGGAGGAGGAGCGCCCTACGCATGCTGCTGTCTGAATTAAAGTCAGTTGAGAGGTCAGCAAGGGAATAAAGATTTATAAAACAATACACCACTTCTAAACCAGCATATTTACAGGAAGACCAGTTATACAGCAGGTTGTACTATCAATGAATAAAAAACCCTCAAACATATAGACAAGGTAGACCTTCATAAATTAAAGGGAGAAGTTACAAAAACTGGCTGAAGTTGGTGAAATTTACTGGTCATACAAAATCCTAACAAGATGGTGATAAACAGCCTCACAGTCCGGGGTTATTTTGTTCATCTGCAATAGTTTTGATTTCTGTTTTATTATCATTTTATTTTCAAATGTGAATAAAATTAAAATCAGCTCCAAAAGGCAGTGAGTGATTGCCATTAAAATAAAGTATAGATTTATCTATAATGCTGACATGTAATTAAACTGGGACACACTTACAGCTGGTAGTAACAATATGAGGTCGAATCTGAAATGAAGTCGCTGCATTTAGCTAATTATTAGCTAAAGTGTTAACTTTGTTACGGTTTTAGCGTTGTTCTGGTAAGAAATGTTTAACTGGCTAATGACTTGAGGATTAAACCCCCCCAGAAGCCCGTCAGTTGAACCCATCCCCCAGCTCTCACTAATTCTCACTCAAGGTTAGCACGTTTAGCATTAGCATGCTAGTAAAGGATCACTAACTCTCATACAACGCGAAGGCATGAAGCGCAAGTAAGTCCTTTTCTCCCTAAAATGGCAGAGAAAAACAGCAATTTAAATTGTAAACATGTGATTAAGCTTCTTACCTGATTACAAACTGTGTCAGAGAACCTAAAACTGGTTATGAATAAAAAGTCGGAACTCTTCTTCTTCTACATAAAATTTATTGGCGGTTGACAAGCAACTTTCAGTGTGTATTACCGCCACCTACTGGTACGGAGTGTGAGTCCAAATGCGTTTGGTCATTGCTGTCTATCTTATATGATTATTTTCCTAACTCATATCTTCATATATTTTACCTTCATAAATAAATAAAATAAAAATAAATAAAAATTCAATAATCATATCCTATCTATTAACTTTGTTTTGTTCTAAAAATCTAACGAAAATCTGACAACTTTTGCTTCCTCTATCTTTTTGTGACAAGTGTATTATGTTAAATGTTTGTTTGTTTCTTCTAAACTCCTCAATCATGTATTTTCTCTGTTGCTCATATTAAAATTACATGTTCTATTGTTTCTGCCATTACACAATAATTACAATTTCCAGTTTCGTGTTTCTTTATTTTTAACAGTGAGCTCTTAAGTCCCAATCTCGTTATTAATCTTTCTTCATTTCTATTTCTCCTTGTTGCTCTTTTTTCTCCCACTGCCCTTTGAATATTATAAACCATCTTCCTTTTTTTTCTTCATTCCATTCCTTCTGCCAACTTTCCTTTAGTTTTTGATTGACCCTACTTTTTGCTTCTTATTTACTAGTCGTTATTGTGAAGTTGATTTGTCCCGTTGTTGCTCTTTTCGCTGCCCTGTCTGCTGCTTCATTTCCCACCACCCGATGTGTGCTGGTACCCATATGAATGTAATTTCTAACCCCATCATCTTTATTCTAAATAATATTTGTTGTATCTCTAATAATATTTCTGGCCTGCTTTCTGAATGACTATTCTGTAAACTTATGAGTGCTGAGCTTGAATGTGAACAGACTATTGTTTTCAATGGTTTTACTTCTTCTACCCATCGTACTGCTAATAGTAATGCTAACATTTCACCGCTGTATACTGATAATCCATTTGTGATTCTTTTTGCTTGTTTTATGTTAAACTCTCGTACGATAATTGCTATTCCTATTTTTCCTGTCTGATCTTTTGATGCATCTGTATAAATCTGAACATAATTATAAAATTTATCAATGTATTCCTGAACTTTGTATGAATTAAACTGACATTTTTGACATCTGATCGTTTTTCTTTTTCACGAGTGTTAAGTCTACATTTGCGTTTGGCAATTTCCACGGTGGTATTGTAGGAAATGGTACTATTGGACTTATACTTATATTGTTTACTTCAAATTCTTCTATTTTTTTCCCAATCACCCACCCAAAACTTCTAGTTTCCCTTTTCTCTTTTTTCCAACTTGGTTCTGGAATTGTTAATGTTGGATGATCTTCATCACTATTTAATATTGGATACCCGTACCCCTTTTTTTATTCCATTCATATTTTTATCATTTTCCATATTTTTTCAATTGTTGTCTCTTTTCCTATTGTATTACAAACATTTCTCCAATAAACTTTCTTTGCTTCCTTAATTGTCCTTCTTACTGTTGCTTGCTTTCTATTGTAATCAATGAAACTCTGGTAAATAGGGTTCTTTTTAAGTACTTTAAATGCTTTATTTCTTGATTTGATCATTTGAACACACTTATTGTCTAAATTTATTCCAATTTGCTTTATTAAACGTTCCATGACTTGCATCCTTCTACTATGTTACTGTCTGTTTTTATTCCTGTTTTAATTTTAATAGGGTAAAGATCGCTACCATTAGTTGTTTTTTTCCTCAATATCCCATTCACAACTATGAGCTAATGAGTGTGAAACTACTGTTAGATTTATGACTGATTCTGTTCCTGTTCTTATATTGATTCTAGTTCCTCTACCGTCATTAATACAACTACGTTTTTAATTTCCATAATTTCTTCAAGTTCCTGAGCATTTTTATCATTGCTTTTGCCCCACAATGTACTATTAGCATTAAAATCCCCACACCATATTATATACATGGATAATAAAAATGTATTATTTTATATTTTTCATATTTTTCCCATATTTAAATTACTATATATTCTAAATGTATTTCTTTCCCTAATATTTGATATTGTATTCCTTGTTTTATAAATATTACACACCCTCCTCCATTTCCCTCGGGTCTATCATTTCCCTTCTTATGCTATCATACCCTTTAATAACAAAGTCTAATGTTGATTTTAACCATGTTTCTTGAATACATATTATATCTGGTTTTTCTACTAATTTATCTGCATATCTCTTAAATTCTTGTCCATTTGCTATAAGGCTTCAGGCATTCCTTTGTAATATTAACATGCAGGTTTATCACCTGCTGTTCCTGCTCTCCTGTCTATTTCCAGCCCTTTTTTAATATTTTACCAAGAAATGTCTTTAAATCCCAAAATTATTTCTGCTCCCCTTGCAATTATTTTAATCTTCTCTGTTCTGTGTTTACCTTGATCAATGCAGTTGATGACATGGCTATGAATAAAACGAGTTTCTCTACAGATACCATTTTGTCTCTCTGTCTGACCTGATTCCATTTTTCTTTGACCATTAACACTCTTAACTGCTTCTGCATAACTTATATTTTTAGACATTTTGACTTGTCCAACTTCTGCAGCCTTCTTCCACACCTCACTTTTTCCAGAGTTAGCTCTATGCTTTCCTCCACAGTTGCAAAATCTTTCCTCTGCATCTTCTCTACATTCTTCTGTCCTATGTTCCTCTACACATTTTGCACATCTCTGCTTGCCCTTACACACTGCCGCCATACGTCCATATTTCTGACACTTTTAGGATCTTATTGGTGGTGGAATGAATGGTCTGACTGGAAAGCTCCTGAATCCTATTTTAATCCTTTCTGCAAACTCTATTAAAATGGACATACTTCCCACTCTTTCTCCATTCACTGTTTTCATTAGTCTTTTTAAATTATTGACTTTTACCCCTACAGTGCCTCGTTTGTTTTATCTAAATCCTCAACTGGTAGCCCTGAAATGACTTTTTTAAGTAATCTGTCCTCCCCAACTATTTTTCTCTCTATCACAATCTTTTTGGAAATATCTTCTACATGGAGGGTTGTATTTTTCTGTTCTTCAGTCTTACACGTTGTCATTGTGTTTCCATCCCTCAACACCTTCACCATTTCCACATCTCCCATTTTCTTTTTTATTTCTCTCGATAATGTTATGGATTTGTTTATTACGTTAACTTCTTCTCTCTCTACTTTCTTACGAACTACTCTTTCTTCATCTGAACTATTTTCCTCCTGCTCTCTTTTACTTCCTCTACTGTCTTTAATTCTCCCATCTCCTCGTTAAAGTTCTCCACTTTCTTTACTTCTTCTTCTCCCATTTTGTACTGGTGTCCAATCCTCAAATTCCAATTCATTCTCATTACCTCCTACCTTAGTTGCCATTCACATTCCAGTTTATGCCAACCGTCCAGTCCTTAATCCAGAAATCGTCGTAAAAAAATGTTTCCTTTGTCAAAAACTCTCAATTCCGTTTTTCAGATCTCGCCGCGCTTCCGGTGTTCCGTCGAGTCTCGTCCCCCTCAGATACTGTTTCCCCTGTGTGTCTTTTTGCCGCTTCTCTCCGCACACGCGGCAAAATCGTTTACACCTTATGTTCTTTAAAGTTATCTAAAGCAAATTGTTCCTGATGGTTTATTTATTATTTAGGTCATTAGACATGCATTACATTTATTTTAAATAATTGTTTAATTAGGTAAAAGTAATTTTGTAAAGTTTTGACGATTGTTATGTAAATGTGTTTGTCTATGTTGTTATGTTTAAACAGTTAATATTTATTTGCTGGACCAATTGAAAGTATGTTTGAAAATGTAACTTTTTTGCAAAAAGGTGGAATCATTAATTTCAAATATACCGAAAACATAATTGAATAATTAGATTTTTGCCGCGTGTGCGGAGAGAAGCGATGCGGCTCGCTAAAAAGACACACACAGGGGAAACGGTATCTGACGGGGAACGAGCCTCCACGGAACACCGGTGTTCTGTCGAGTCTCGTTCCCCGTCAGATACTGTTTCTCCTGTCTGTCTTTTTAGGGAGCCGCATCGCTTCTCTCCGCACAAAAATTAGTTTGTTGTATATTAGAAATGAATGATTCCACCTTTTTGCAAAACAGTTACATTTTTAAACATAATTTCAATTGGTCCAACGAATAAATATTTACTGTTTAAACATAACGACATAGACAAACCTATTTACATAACAATCGTTAAAACTTCACAAAATTACTGATACCTAATTAAAAAACACTTTATGAACAATCCTCTTTAGAGAACTTTAAATAATACAGGATGTAAACAAAGATAATAATATTAACCTAATTGTTTAACATAAATAATGCTTGTCTAATGACCTAAATAATAAATAACCCATCAGGAACAATTTGCTTTAGGTAAATTTAAAGAACATAAGCTGTACACAAGACACAGGGGAAACAGGACGGGGGAACGCGACTCGACGGAACACCTGGTTCTCTCCCTTCCAGGAGCTCCGAGGAAACTCACTTAGAAGTCGGTACTGTCCTTGAAGTGATGATAAAACGAAAGCTGAAAACTTCCGGTCCAGACAGGATATTCCCTTTCAAAATAAAACCATCGCTCGCAAACAATTTGTTTGCAGTATATTTTTTTAAACTCTTATCCAATAGTGATGCTAATTAGAATTTCTAGTTGTGGTTTTCTGTGTGATGATAACCAAGTTGGTGTATGACTGCAATAAATGTTTGATAAATATAATTTCACACAAATTGAAACGCTACAAATTGAAAAATGTGAACTACATGTGTTTCGCGAACTGGAACATAAATATTCAGTAATAATAACAAAAACTAATAATACTAATATTTACGTGAAAATAAATATTATGAAGAGTAATGATATAAAAAGGCTATATTTTGTGCATGCACTTCGATTGTGCAACTCGGAATCAAAGGGTAACTTTAGATTAAGAAATAAAATATAAATCTTTAAGAAACAATGGAATAAATGCTTTTATGGTGGTAAATTAAACTTTCTTTGTATATGAAATATTTTAATGATGAAAGAACTGTGGTTCAAAAACAAATTTTGAGTCAAATTACTGTTTCAGCAATAGCAGAATAAAAAAATGTGTATACATAGTGGGATTAAAAAGTTTGTTAAATTTATGAAGTGTCTAAGTAATAAGCATCATGCATAAATTTACAAAAATTCAATGTTAACAGTAATAACAAAAATAATAAGTACATAAATGTTATTTATTTAACATCATTTTATCAAATTTAAAATGTAGCGATTAAAGAACAATGTTTAAATTATTCATAGACACTCATGTTTATTATGCATATCTGCTTAAAACCGCCATTTCTATCAATGTAAACATTTTTTATGTAATCCAATTTTCGATTTGCATAACAGTCCTAGTAGACAGTGATAAAAGAAACTACCCACCATAGGCATTGAAAAACCCTAAAACCCTGTGATCTCATTGTACAATGTCTATTCTATAAGCAATAATCTGTGATGTAAATAACAATGTTTTACGGAGTTTAGAAAAACACGACAGAAATATCGGTGAAACAAACAAAAATCACCTGCCCATCCATTGTCCACACCCACTTATCCTTACAAGGTGGCGAAGGAAATAAATATAACTCCCACGTAAGGAAATCGGCCAAGAATACTAAACAGTGATCCTCCTGTGCTCATAGTTAGGAACTACATTTGTTGGTAACGTTTGTCCAAGCGTTATGCTCTTACATCCGGTACAAAGCTGTGGTGCGCCAATTATAAAAGAAAGTGATCACTTTCTTTTATAATTGGCGCCCCATACAAACCTTCAAAACACAAGAAGCTGCTCTAAGAACATCTAAATAACTTCTACCAATTAAGTCTTAACATCACATGTACAACCCATTTATGTAATTTTGGGTATTGTAGTTACTCGTTCACGTTTGTAAAGGTAACTTTTGCGAACCAATAGCTTTTTAAAAAGCTCGAAACTCAAATTCATTTTATTTTGGAAAAGAAAAATACCGGAAATCGCTCGCAGTTCATCCGGCTTGATCGATTCGACAGCCCCGATGGAAAAATGCTACCCTTTGTTAGCAGAAGTGGTGTAAAATACCGTCTTGGTTAAGATAATCTGTAATCGATCGGTAGTTTTTCAGTCGACGTCCTAGTTGTTAACGTCTCAAGTGAAACTAGTTGGTTATTTTCCCCTCGCAGCATAACAAAACTTCTCCGACCGTTAGTTTAGCAGGTTAGCTTACACGAGCCGCAGCTCGGAGGAGAGGATGTCTCTTCACGGGAAAAGAAAAGAAATTTACAAATACGAGGCTCCATGGACGGTGTACGCCATGAACTGGAGCGTCCGCCCGGACAAACGCTTCCGCCTGGCATTGGGCAGCTTCGTGGAGGAATACAACAACAAGGTACGTGTTTTGGCTAGCAGCTAGCATCCGACGCTAACTGCCGTGCGCACGGAGCATGAAAACATCACAGCTCAAAATGGGACCTTATTTTTTTTAAATCCCAAATAAAATCTTTATATCTGATTTTTATCCGTTTTTATTCGTTTGTTTTGTTTTATCCAGTCTGTCTGTTCTATTTTTGGCCAGGTCCAGCTGGTTGGCTTGGAGGAGGAGAGCTCAGAGTTTGTGTGCAGAAACACTTTTGATCATCCTTACCCCACAACCAAGATCATGTGGATCCCAGACACCAAAGGAGTTTACCCAGACCTGCTGGCCACCAGCGGGGACTACCTGCGCATATGGAGGGTACGATGACATCCTGTGTTGTGTGTATTTCCAGACTGTATTTCATCCAGTGCATCTTTCAGTAGCAATCATTTGGCTCTGCAATTTACTACTGCAGAAATCTGTTATGTATTGATTGGTAAAGTTGGCTTCAGATACTGGAAATGGCTAAACTGTGAGTCCAACTTTTACTACTTTGAGGGTTCAAATCTGGAGTAGGTTATTGCACGGTAACAGCAGAATATTTTGAACCCGGCACATACACTGCAGTTTTTTTATATAGTTTACGTTTGCTTTTTACACAAATGGCCCATAAAGTTCTAAAATAGATGCGTGGAAATCAATTTTGATCTGTAGATTCTGTACTCTGATGTTAGTATTCTTAATATAAAAGCCTTTATCTGGGATTAATACATGTTTAAATCAAAACTGTGGTCTTGTATTTCTGGTAATGCATCTGAGCATAGGTTTTTATAATATCTAACAAACATGAGAAATCGTATTTTATAATATAAACCACATTCAGAATAAATAATAATAAAAGAATAAAAAAGACACAAATAGACACGTGGAACTGATACACTTTTGTGAGGTTATTATAGAACTAGAGGTACAAATGGAGTTTTTTCTGTTGCGTTTTTGACATTGTGGACAAAGTTTGAATGTTATTTAAATAGAAAACAGCACGTAGAAATCCTGAGATGTTAAAGAACTTTTTTTATTTTTCAGTTTTGCATTGATAAAATATGGATAACATCTGCCAAAAAAAACAAACTATTTGGTCAAAAAAACAAAACTGAAATGTTTTATTGACAAATGGTCACATACTTATTTTTTCCTGCTTCAGGTGATCAAACAGCAGTAGCTCTGCAGCCTAAGATGTCTTCACATTCATGTAAACCTATATTTGTAATTGTCTCACAGGTCAGTGACACAGAAACACGCCTTGAATGTCTCCTGAACAACAACAAGAACTCTGACTTCTGCGCTCCGCTCACCTCCTTCGACTGGAACGAAGTCGACCCCAACCTGCTGGGTAGGAAATCCTGCTGAAGGCATTCGTTTAGTGTTCGCCTCTCGTCCACTTATATGTGAAGAATTACTTTAAATTGTCACATTTTTATACTGTAGGAACATCCAGCATTGACACCACCTGCACCATCTGGGGGTTGGAGACGGGCCAGGTGTTGGGAAGAGTTAACTTGGTTTCTGGACATGTGAAGACCCAACTGATCGCTCATGACAAAGAGGTCTGGATCTTGAAACCAGGAAACCATATCTGCAATAATGAATGCAAATCCTACTTTAGGTTGCAATTGTAATCTTTATTTATGAGCAACAGAGATTTTGTAGCCCTGAGATGTCCAACTTTATAGTGGCTGGATAGCTCCATTGGAATGTCACCAGACTTCCAATCCAAAAGTCATGGGTTTGAATCCAGCCCAGGGCTAAAAATACACCACAGCATCCAGTGTGGGTCCCTAGGCAAGACCCTTTGCACTAGTGCCTACCTGGTGCCTGTAAACTGGCTGCCTCGGTGTGGTTTACACCAAAAACAATTTCCTACGGGATCAATAAAGTATACATTATTATTATTATTATTCTTAAATAAAACATGATACAGTTTCCTACTCCTGGCCTTGACTCATCTTGAAAGCATGGTGGAGGCTCTCTCATGGTTTGGACCCAGTCAAAATGTAAACAAAAAGGCCATATGTGGACATTTGCTCTTTCAATAAAGATTCAATTATTTGTGACAGAAAAAACTGCTGCCAGGAGTGATTGCGGAAGAGTAATTTGCTTCTCCGTGCCTCTTCAGGTTTACGACATCGCGTTCAGCCGTGCTGGAGGAGGCAGAGACATGTTTGCCTCCGTTGGTGCCGACGGATCCGTCCGCATGTTCGACCTCCGACATCTAGAGCACAGCACTATCATCTACGAGGACCCCCAGCACCACCCGCTGCTCCGCCTCTGCTGGAACAAACAGGACCCCAACTACCTGGCCACCATGGCTATGGACGGCATGGAGGTTGGTTTGCAGGGCAGAGGATCCAATTATTGAACTAAAGCCTTTAGTTTAAAATTGTTGGATGAGTATTTATAATCTTTTATGGAGCTGCTATACTGATATTGTCAACGTTTCTTCACAGATTTGTTGCAGTCTGTATTACTGCAGACTTGAAGATGCCTCTAAAGACACTCTGTTGTTTTAACAGTCTGATGAGGAGGATGCTCTGGTTTCTCCATAATGTTCCTGATTTATGAACAATCATTCTTTGCATACCTATTTACATAGGGTTCGAGCAACTACCTTGCTAGCGAGCTAACGTGGTTTAAACCACCTCTTTCTCTCTGGATAGAATATTTGTCCAAAAATCAATCTTTCCTCCTAAAATGCTTTTTTGTTGTTGCTGTTGTACAGGTGGTGATCCTGGACGTTCGTGTGCCCTGCACTCCTGTGGCTCGGCTCAACAACCACCGCGCCTGCGTTAATGGCATCGCCTGGGCGCCGCACTCCTCGTGTCACATCTGCACCGCAGGTCAGTTTGGAAGAGGGATGTCGGGCAAAATATCAAACCCAATCGGCCGTGAGAAAGATAACAGGTTGTGTCGTTCCTCCTTTAGCCGACGACCATCAGGCTCTGATCTGGGACATCCAGCAGATGCCTCGCGCCATTGAAGACCCCATCCTGGCCTACACCGCCGAAGGCGAGATCAATAACGTACAGTGGGCCTCCACGCAGCCGGACTGGATCGCCATCTGCTACAACAACTGCCTGGAGATCCTGCGTGTGTAAATCAGTAGAAAAACAAGCCCCGCATTTCGGATTTGGACTAATAAGTAGCCACCCCCACCCCGTTCTGCATCTTTCAGGACGAGGCTACGAGTAAACTGACTGAAGTCGGTTTACATGTATTTGCTCTTTTAATAAACATGTGTAAGCTCTTATTTATTTTACTCCGCAGCTGTAGAAAGTGTTTGTGTTTTTTTTTTTATTAATACTTCTTAGCCAGCTGTGTGAAACTGTCCAGAGCGGTTTAGATCTCATGCATTTCATCTCTTTTAGTCTGAGGTTGAAACAAACTGGTTTACGTGGCAGGAAATAAAACATAGGATTAACTCGTAGCCTTTTCCAGATGCTTTTTTTTTTTTTTTTTGATCAATCAAACATCTGTACAGTATATTATACTCGTTTACCATATGTGGGAGTTGAAAACGTTAAATGATGCGGACCCTTAAATTCTGCCAGAGCATTGGTTGCCTCCCTAAAGATACTCTCTCTTTATTTCATTATTTGTTGAAGTTCATTCTATGACATGTTGCATTTTTCTTCAGTTAGTGAGGTTTGAAATTAGTTGACGCGGCTTTCTTGCTTCCCTCTTATTTTGTCGTCTCTGATCCTGTCTTTGCAGCATGCCATTGCAAGACAAAGTGTACATAAATATAAATATATCAAAGTTAAGATGTAGGTAAGCCAAGTGTTCATGTTGTAGTGTTTTTTCATAAAGTTTAATATTGAATTTGCTCTAATAAATTGTAACCTCCCCCATGACGTAAAAATCAACTTATTCGTGTTTCATTTACCTTAAGCGATCACTCGCTTTAGTGTCTTCACCGGAGCACCACAGGGAATTGTACTCTCACCATTTCTTTTTACTTCTTTGTACTTCTTGTACAAGCGGCAGACGTTGGAGATAGGCAGAGAACTGGTGGTCCGTTTTGTGGTGCGGAGAAAATCATTTTAAATGTGAACAAAACGACAAGAGTATTTTAGATTTGAAACGAAACAGGATACTTAACAGTGAAGCCCTCTAGAAAATAAGATGGAGCTGACTCGACTGCTTGAGGAAGATCAGGTCATTCTAGGTTCGAAGCAAATGCTGAGAATGTCTTCTGTATCTCTTCTGTCATCTGTTTTGACAGCATGGCAGGGGGTATAGCTCAGTGGTAGAGCATTTGACTGCAGATCAAGAGGTCCCCAGTTCAAATCTGGGTGCCCCCTAGTTATTTTTCCATTGTGTAAAATGACAATAAAAGCTACTTTATACAAGTTTCAAAAGCAAACAACAAAAAAAGGTAACGTCTGATATTGCAACTCCTTGTGGTATTGAATAAGCTTTTCCAAAGTCACAAGACCTGTTTCTCTTCATCCATTCATATGGGGGTTTATCAATTTGTTCATTGATCCTTCCAACTAACCATTTATCCATTCATTCATTGGTGACAAAGCAAATATGATGAAACTGGTTACATGAGAAAAAAAATCATCATTAATTCTGCACCTCATCAGGGAGACAGAAATATAAGTTTACCTTTTATTGCACTTACACTGTTATTGGATTATCCAAACATCATCAGAACATTTAATGCATTTATGCAACACAGGATGGAAACAGATGTGATATTGGAGGAGTTTATCCATAGGAATGGGTGGAAATATCATTTACAGTAATGCATTTAGTGGACGCTTTTATCCAAAGCAACTTACAACACTGAACTACAACACGGTTTACAAATTATAAATTATATGCAGTATGCTGGAAGAGAATTTAACATTACCTGCAACATTCAATTAAAACACACTGCCATACATTGAGTACTATAGGCTAGCCCGAGGTAGGTAATAAGCGCGTTCAGAGCTTTCAAGGCAAAAGATATCCTTAGAGAAGTTGGATAAGTTCAAGGATTTCTTAATGGTGGACAGATAATCTGATGCTCTTATAGTGCAAGTAAGATCATTCCACCAGCGTGGGACCAGAGATGACCAGAGCCTAGATTAACATGTCTGTGGCGTTGGCCGCAATGAGCGCTCCTTGGAGTAATGGAGTTTGCAGCCAACAAAACAATTCACTGATCCATCCATCCAGTCGGTAGTTTGTTCGCAATAGGTTTAAAACAGACGTTTACTTTGATTTAGAGACTCTGAGATTTCCTGTAATAGACGGCTACAAAAGACTTTTCATCTAAACCCGTCACCTACGTGTATTAGTGAAGAAAGCACAGGTGGATGGATGAATTTGTTGGCAAGCAACCAGATACATGGACAAATGTATCCATAGATTGTATCATGGACAGCCTGGTAAATAAGGGAGTTTAGCACAATGGTAGTAACAATGGAGGTCCACAGTTCAAATCTGGGTGCCCCCCACATTAGGCAAGGCAAGGCAAGGCAAGTTTATTTGTATAGCACATTTTCGTGTACAAGACAATTCAAAGTGCTTAGACAATTCAAAGTGCTTTGAATGTGTCACATGTGTTTTTTTTTGTTTTCTATACATCCATGATGCCTCCATTTGAACACTTCTGGGATTTCTGGCTTCAGTTGGCGTATAATTTCTGCTTTTGCAATGTCAATTAGCTTCTCCCTTCTGTAAACCAATCTGTATGTATGGTTACTCATCATAAAAAAAAGAGCAAAAAATCTATCCAGCTGCACAGCAAGAAAATAATCAATAGTTGTCAAAAAAGCAATTTTTCAAAGAAAAACACAAATTAAATTTTGAAAGAATAACTAAACAAATAGCTTAGGAGAGCCTACACCTGTATAGTGAAAGAGAGGTAGAGCAAAGGAGAACCGTCTCTCTAGATTGCGCTGTTCCCTCTACCGGATTAGCCTGTAGTCACTCTTAACTATAAGCTTAATCAAACAGGAAATTTTAAGACAAGATTTTGGTGAAAAGTTTATTCAACACTGTATGGAAATAAATCGTGACATTGGAGAAACTTGTGCAAACATTGCAAGAGCGAATGGGTGGGAATATCAGAGTATGAGACCTTTTTATTTTGTTTACTTTAGCCGAAATTTATTTTTAGCTGCTCCTAATCTTTTGAAAGATTAACAGTTGACACTTAAAGTCTGCCAGAGCATTGGTTGGCTCCCTAAATATACTCTTTATATTTTTATTTTTTGAGTTGTCTGTCAGTGAACACAGAAAAAATCCCAAACACAAAGGTACAAAATGATATTTGACTGCATTTAACAGCAGGGCTTACTTGTGATTTTCTTTTGTGATTAATGTCCCAAGAACAGAAGTATCGAGGAAGGAGGGTTCAGATTGTCCTCCAGCAGCCTAAGCCTATCAGCATAACTAAACCAATAATCTTATTACATGAGAAAGGTAGAAAGGGAGAGTTTTTCTAAATTAAATTGTTCCCCCAACCGGATTAGCCTGTCATATCTTATTTTTGTGATTAATGTCACGGGAACAAATGTGGGAGGAAAGTTAAACTCATCATTTGCAGTGTATCAGACAGTTAATTTATTTGTTAACATAGACAACAGTAACACTGACTCCAACAGTCTTTCCATTAACTAGATACATAGTCTTTTATGCTACCAGCACCTATAACAGTATAAAAATACAAATCTTTACCTAAAAGTGCAGATCCTATACAAAGTAAATACAGATATATCTCAAACATGTTTTTTTATCGCTCAATTGTTGAAACCTGAGTCTAGGATGCAGTTTATACATTTTTCAGATCCAATGAGTGCTTCTTGTGAATACTGTCTGTTTGGGATTGAGACCCTGTGAGACACAAATAATCTTTTGCAAAGGATCTGGAGGATGGGTTTGGTGACCCTTTACAATTCAGGAGACACCCTGAACGCCTATCATTTCCCTTGCTTTACAGCAGCATCTGACCAGGAGCAGAAAAGGATTTTTATCATACTCGGAGAGACGGGGATCCATCTGGACAAAATATGGCTTCACATTTGGACCACGTTGTCCTCGGTGGCTGGGAGGATTGGGTCAGAGACTTGTCTTTGGATCTCCTGCATCTCTGTCGAGGTCTCAAGATGCTCAGGAAGGGAGGGGAAACGCTGACTTTCGCTGAGGAGTGCCGGAGATTCATGGACATCAGGAGACCGAAATCGAGGACAGGTGAGGTCTGCAGACGCTAGATGTGGCGGGTCGGCCTCTGGTGACATGGTGTCATCTGACGCCACAGTGAGATGCACACCGCTGGAGAGGGAGTCTTTAGATTTGTGGTTGAAGTCAGAATCAGGACTCTGGAAAAAGAGAAGTATCAGATGTAGATAAAGAAGTAATACGTAATATACGTAATATAGCAGTTTTAACACCTGTAGCAGGGAGGCAGAGCCGTCTATCTGGATTGGGGGGACAGTGTTGATTGTGGCGGATCCTGGGCCATAAAGGGTGTTGGGGTGAGGCAGGTGAGAGGCGGGTGACACAGCGCTGTAGGCAGGGGGCACTGGAGTCATCTGCCTCTGGAGGAGCTGCAGGATCACATTGATATCTGCAGTCATACGGGTCTCCAGTCTGGGCAGGGCATAAAAAGTGACATTCAGGATTGGTGCCGAAGAAACAGTGAATGAACATGGGGGTATAGCTCAGTGGTAGAGCATTTGACTGCAGATCAAGAGGTCCCCAGTTCAACTCTGGGTGCCCCCTACTAATTTTCATTAATATTACATCAATAACACCTGTTCAGTTGAGACTGCAGGAGGTCTAGTCTTGATTCAAGCTCCTGCGGACGATCCTCAGTGAAGGACCTAGGCTGAAAGCCAGGTCTAACTGCTGAGTGCCTTCTTAGATTTTCTGACAGCTGACTGGATCTGCGGTCTGACCAGTAGCCGTATAAGCTGGACATGCTGATAGGGGGCACAGCTGCACAGTTTTAACAGGAAGAAGAACGAAAGAAAATCAAATGTTGACGCTTTAATTTTCCCTTCTGTTTATATTAGAAATACAGTCTTTGCACATATATGATATCCCAAATCAATGACTCAATTTAATTTGCTGGGTTTCCTTATATTGGAAACTTTTTAAACCAATTTCTTTGTGATTAAAAATTAAATGCACTGCTGGTACCTGAGTAAGCAGAGCCTCCAAGATCCACCGCCTGCCCTATGAGAGCAGAAGGTCCACAGTGCGGTCGGATGCTGACCCTTGAAGGCTGGTAGTCTCTGCTGTCAGGCCCATGAACCAACATCTCCGCCCTGTGTTGAACAGGCTTTATTTCCTCATCACTGGACTGAGAGCAAACACTGGCACTGCTGCAGAGATCTTCCCAGTGAGATCCTGCCACCGTCCTCTGTTGGTGGTTCACCGTTGGACACGACTGATCTGGGTAAGAGTCCTCGTGATCCATCCCATCTGTGGAGAGTTCAAAGTTTAAGACAGGATGGGGGCAAACAACGAGATAATCTGTGTTTCCCCTAATTAACCTGGCCTATTCCGGCGCCGCAGTGAGCTTCTCCGATGCCTTGTGAGTCTGCAGCCGCACTCAGAGGTCCTGCTCGGGGTTGGCTGGTTTAATCTCTCTGCCTGAGTCATATTAGTTTTAGTCAAAACTCAAAAAGTACAAAAAAACGATATATTTAAGACATTTGATTTTATTGATTTTACAATAAATAAACACGTTTAACAGTTTGTTGGGACCCGGAGGATACTAGTAAGTATCTTTAGCTGATTTACAGTGGAACAGCATTTTGGAAAAAACATTTTTTTTGCCACAATGATTAATACCTTAAGGTATATTGCTTTAAAAAACAAAAAATAGAAATGTTTTGAAAGTTTACAGGTACTGTACTGAAAATAAATGAACAAGCAGATGAAATAGAAAAACTGAATGTCTTGCAGATTACAAAAAATGCTGATTAATTGGAAGCAAAATGTGAAGAAATAATCCGAGAGTTTGGAAATTAGGTTCACAATTAGCTTTCTATTAATCTCAACAGAGTGCAGGAGAAGCATTTATTAGTAGTGGAACACCAAGGATGTTGTGAGTAACATTGCCATCTAGTGGTACTCACATCTCTTAGGTTAAAGGTAATCTCCAAATTGTTCCAGAAGGTGTCAGCAAAGTCCGGATACATCTCCAGCACCTCCATCAGGTCATCCCTAAGGATCTTGTGAAGGTCACAGTAGGTCAAAGCCCTAACTTCAGCGCTAGATTTCCCCTGCCTCCCGTATATATGGTTTGGTTCGCCAAAGATGTCATTCTTTCCTGCACAAGACAGAAAAAGCTCATCGGTATGCTTTAGCAAGTTAGTAAACCATCATTTTTACATGTAATACCAATAAACATAAATAAATCTTGCATCCTTATTCCCATCTGATCTGCAAGAGAACCAATTAACATTGCCCTCAAATGCGACTATAAAAGAAGTGACCTACGCAGCCTGGATCTGAGTGCTCGCCCTATTGAGGATCAATGCGATTGTGAAATGAAAGTGGAGCTGTGCCCAAACACCTCTGGCAGAGCAACACACAAATACAAACGCACGCTGTTATGATGTCAAGGCTAGTATGAGATGGCGAGAGGAGCTAAACAAACAAAACAGTATTACTTTCTACTGTTTAGAAATATATGTAACAGAAACATTTGGAGCTCACCAAGAATGGCTACAACTACATCATCTCTCAAAATCTCTATAGAGCCCCGGGAAATGAAGTAGAGGGCACTGAGAATGTCACCACTGTGCACGAGGGTGTCACCCGGTGGAGCGTGCGTCGTCCTGAATCGCATGGCGAGAGCTCGCAGGCAGCCTTTGTTGGCGCCCTGAAATGCTTTGCAGTTCTGCAGCAAGCTGCGGTGCAGATGAAGGCAGATGTCGGCTTGAAGGCATTCTGGAAAACCCTTTAAAACCTGCAAGTAAAGAAAAAAATCATTCAGGATGAAATAGTCTGATTAAAATACAGCTTCAGCTAAGGCCATCAAACCTGCTGATTTTCCATTCTTACAATATATTGGGGTGTTTCATCAATCTTTGAAATAAATTTCAGTAGAACGTGTGTCAAAAATATCAGTAAACAAATAAAGGTTTTAAGGGGGCACCCAGATTTGAACTAGGGACCTCTTGATCTGCAGTCAAATGCTCTACCACTGAGCTATACCCCCAGTGTCTGGAACTGAAAACATCAATATAGACTAGTCCTGTAAACCTCTATATGGGAACGAGTTTGGATGCAGAAAATGTAAAATATTGCTGTTGGATTTTATTATTAATAGAACGTAACATGACAACAAATGAGCAAAACCTATTGTTTTTTTAAACTAAAATTAATAAAAGCTCAATTTGAGTTGGACAAAATTCCCAGATCAGTGCTTTGAAGGAAAACACAAAGTAAATAAAGCAGTCTTTAAATTAGATAACACATAGATACATTAAATAGAAGATGTATTTCACAAGTATTTCATGTACCTCTACTAAACACTGCAGTCATATGAGTTTGTAAAAGATATTAGGGGTTTGATAATCACTCACGCCATTCATGTCGATGCCGTTTGTGTAGGACCAGGCATGCTGAAAGTACTCCTCAAGCCTTTGTCTCAGGCCTCCTGGGATTTGGTGGAAACGAATGAACTCCTTGACCCGCAACATCTGAGTGTGGTACCTGGCTGTGCCAGAGTATAGCCTCTGAATGATGGCAGACACGTTCCCAAAGATGCTGGCATACATCAGAGCTGAAAGGGACAAAGTATAGATATACAAAAGCTTTTGTTTGTAAATGATTAGAACGGAATGTCAATCGATGTCAAAGGCCTGAGAACATTTCTCAGAAAACCAAAAGAACTAGCTATTTAGATCTTTGTTAACACTTAACCAAAGATAAGCAAATTGTTTTTTCTTCATTTCAGGAAGAACAACATAAAGCTGTCTGGACTTTGATGAAACTAAGAGATTACTTTTTCTAGACCTTTGTGGTTACTGTTGGAAGCTTAAAGCAATTTGCCTCCAATTAACTTTAATGGAGCTTACCAGGTAGTTTCATAGAAACTATTATTTATTTGAATAGAAATTACTAAGCCCTGACCTGGAGCTTACCAGGTACATACCAGGAACTTTTATTGAAAGTACCTGGTAAATCCAGCTACCCAGAACATGAACCCCCCTAGTAAGATCCAGGGAGCTCCTGAAAATCTATAATAGACACTGGTGAAATTGCATGAATGTTCAATGAAAGTGCCTAACAGGTATATAAAAACAACTGGTTAGTTCAATGAAAGTACCTGTTAGGTTTCAGGAAACTGCCAAGTTATAGTAAAATATTAGATAGGTTTAAAAACACAGCTTGTGCAAAAGTACCTTGGACGTTTAACAAAGGATGTGGCAAATTCCTTATAGGCCCATTAATACCTACTATGTATATGTAAGCCCCTGGTGGGCTCCAGAAAATTACATAGCAAGATCTAGAAATTATACAAAAGTTCAAATTACATTTCAAAAACATGACGTCCATGAAAACAACCTGAGAGTTTTGAAAAAATACCTAGCAAGGTCTAGGTAAGTGACAGTTAAGCTTTGGAAATTAACCATGTGCAAATGTTCCCTGCAAGTTTTATTAAATACCTGCTTGGTCCATGAAACTATCTGGTAGGTTCCAGGAAATCACCTGGAAATGCCTGACAGTTCTGGGAAAATAACAGTACCACTACCTTACATGCACCTGGATAAACCCAAAAAAATAAACTACTATTTCTTGAGAAGTAACCCCTAGATTCAAGTTATGTCTAGGCTATATTACATAGAGCTTCACACTGCACAAGTGTTGTTCTTTTTCTAAAAGTCTTTACTCACAGCCAATGAGCATGACGCAGATGGAGAAGATCTTCTCTGGGTTGGTGTTGGGTGAGACGTTGCCAAAACCCACACTGGTTAGGCTGCTGAAGGTGAAGTATAAAGCTGTAACGTACTTGTCTTTGATGGACGGACCGGACGTTCTATCACTGCTGTTGTACTGCTTTCCAATCTGGTCAGCCAGGTTGTCGAGCCAGCCGATCTTCATTCCACCAATGCGCTCGGAGCCGGTGCGCTCCACGTTGCCGATGGCGTACCAGATGCAGGCCAACCAGTGGGCGATGAGGGCAAACGTGCACATGAGGAGGAAAAGAACGGCAGCTCCATATTCAGAGTAACGATCTAACTTTCTGGCCACCCGGACCAGCCTCAAAAGCCTGGCTGTCTTCAGTAATCCAATTAGAGTAGTTTGAGTTTGTGGCTCCGTCTGCAGATACAAGTTAATGTTACAGTTGAAACAGACAACAGTTTGTTAATCATGGTCATCTAACTTTAATATCTGTTGAAGGATTTTAGCTTTTGGAAATGTTGGTAAAACCTCTACATGTTGAAGTCCTAATTGCTGTCCTAAGTCCACAAAAAACTTTGCTAAGAGACAACTATTTATGCAACATTCTCTAATCATGATTCTGCTAAAAAAATACATTATTGGAAATCAACTGTTTAGTTTAATCACAGAGGCTATGAAATTTAACCTGCAATGTTATAGCAGTGAACTCTAGAGGGTGTTGTTTGTGTGCCTTTTTTTATATTTTTTGTGTGTGGTGGGTAAATACATTTTCAGTTTTTTGTTTCTTAAAATTCCAGATCCATATGTATAACAAGAAAGTCTCACAAGAAAATCATGTTGTCTTGTCTTTCTCCCTCTAAAAAATATCTATCGACCTCATGTTACATTTACATCCTGGCAGGATTAAAAGTTTTAACGTTTAATATGTACAGATTTGTTTTTCTTTGAATGTTTAACCTCTTAAAAATACATTAGAAGGCAAAAAAGCCAGGCTGCAAAAGTGAAGCTTCTTTCTTCTCACCTCCTGTGACTCAGAGCTGGATATGAGCAGATCAAATGGGATGGCTGCAACTATATCAATGAGGAACCAGCCCTTGAAGTAGTGCTGTGCGATGCGACCCGGATGGCTGACCACCTCGTCGTTGCTATTGACGTAGGTGGTCCTGAAGTTGATGAGGATGTCCACGATGAACATGACGTCCACCACAAGGTCCACCACATTGAGCGGGTTGCAGGTGTAGCCGCAAGAGCCTTCGTCGTCTTCTGCTTCGTTGAGGAGGAAGGCGGTGGAGTACGGCGTGAAGATGGCCGTGTAGATGACCAGCAGAAGGATGACCCAGTCCCAGACAGCTTTAAAGGGGCTGTAGTGAAGGATGGTCCACTTGTGGATGCGCGGTGCCTGGAGCTTGTATTCAGGGAGCACGTCGGCACCGAGAGACAAAACCTAAAGGTTACAAGGTGGAAATATTCTTATTCTCAAAACACCACGTAGTTTTAGAACCATGACAGACACAGAAGTGTTTTTTTTTTTTAGGTTTCAATCAGCTGTCTAATCACATGTTTTGGTGTGAAGGTAAAGCAAAACAAACAAACAAACAAAAAACTTCAAGCACACAGGAGTAAGGAGATAATGTATTAAATGAATAAATAAGATATCCTTAAAGAGGTTGAGGTGGATGTGAGTGCAAAAAAAAACTATTTATTTGTGACTTTTGTACGTGAAACGGTTTGTAAATGAAAGTTATATTTTCAAACCTATCGTATTGCTTGATCATTAGGGCAGCACTTAATTAGAAACACTTTGTTGAATGAACATTTACAAAACGTAATTTCAATTCTATTTGACTTTTCATAGTTCTTTATTTATATAGCGCCAAATCACATCCACAAGATTATTAATTTCGATCCAATCATAAATGCATTCCAATTCATCATAGTTAACAAATCAGTTTAAATGTAAGATTATCATAAGAGGTTTTGTATCTTGTAACTCTGCTTAGTGGTAGCAGAGCAGTTGGAACAACAGAGTTGCCCAGGGGTGATTCCTGGCTCTGGACCATTTGCTGCGTCTCATCTGCTTCTCTCTCTGTCCATCTACTGTTGAATTAAAACCAGTCCATAAAAAAAAGAAGATCTTCATCTAAGTTTAACAACGTACTGTGTAAATAAAAGTCATTCTTCCTTAACAGGAGTCTAAACCAATTTTTCAAAACAGATGTTAGAGTAGGTCAACATCAGGGTTTTATAACTTCAGAGTTTTTTCCTGTGACTCATTTTGAAGAAAAAACAGGTCAGAAACCACTGCAGCCTCTTTGCTTTAAAGGGAGAAAATCAGCCCACAAACCTCATAAAGCTTTGTCACCCCTCTCTCAGCCATCTCTCAAGTGCCGGGCCAACACAAAACAAAAGTTAATAAACAGTGAGTCAGCAATGTGTGAGATCCAACTAACCGGTACGACAGTGAGAGCCTCTGGGTCCTGGCTGTCATGCTGCTGCTGATAACAGGAACAAACGCGCTGACAGGCTTGTTCTGCCAAAACCATCTCTGCCTCTGTATCGCCTTCTAGCAGCAAAATTCAACAAGTACTGTAAACGTTCCCTTTAAAGCACTTCCTCACCTGTCAGAGTGCAACATCAACCCCCACCGCACCCATTTTGTGCAGAACATGTGACAGCTCCAGTTGGCGTTCTGGTCAAATAATGGACCTGGTTAAGTGCTGCTATCGACTGGGTTCCATATAGAGAACTGACATCAGTTAGCTCACGGAAACAGCCAGTTTGGGACTCTGTTTAGCCAAATTATCACCACATATGAAGACAGGCTCCTCATTTGTTGCTGCACCATTTCTCTAAACTTCTGGATAAATAAGAGTAAGAACAGATGAATTTATACAATGACCACAGCTTGTGAGTCTTGTTAACCTAGTTCCAGCAAGAGCATCGCCAGATATAATCTAACTGCACTTATACGGTACCTGACATAAAGTTCACTCTCCTTCAACACTTTCATATTGCAGCAACAATCTTTAGCATGCGCCAACGCTTTCTAGAAAAAAAAAACAACTTTTCTATGAAATTACAACAACAAATATGCTCACATCTAGAGACTGAAGCTTTCCATCGGCCTTCTTTGCAAACAGTCTCATGCACCACCAGATAGGAGGCAGAATCTGTCATCCTCTATTTTTAAATCTTTCCAATAACTTTCAGTTAGTTTTATGTCTGATGTGGGCCATTATTAATGTTTTATTATGCTCTGATTTAAATCAGTGATGCCCAAGTCCAGTCCCGGAGAGAAAGAATGCTGAGGAGGGAACTAAGTGGTTCGATTCAGCTCTATTGGAGAGTTGATCATCTAAAGATTTCAGTATGTTAGCCCACAAGGACTGGATCTAAAACATCTCATAGCAATTCTTAGCTGTATGTTTAGGATTGTTATCCAGCTGCAGGATAAAACTTTGACCTTAGCCTGAAACAGAAAATGTATGCCCAAAGCATGAGGCTGCAACAACATCTTTTCACAGGATTTTTTTTCTGTCTAGGTTGTTACTCCCACAAACAGGCTTTAGCATGTTAGCAAGTACTTTCTAACTAGAAAACGTCTTACGGATTGATGCAACTTGTTGATGAATTCTGGTCTTCCTAACCGAGCTGTAAATCTCTGCATCTCCCCCAATTACACCATTTTCTCTAACCTGTTCTCTGTTTTCTTTGGTACTCATGAAACTGTTTGTTCATATATGCTCCATAACAAAATTCTAAGGAATGCACGGCTAGGTAAAGTTTTCAAAATGAATTACCGTTTAGGATAAAAGGGGTTTCAATAAATGTATGTAACACACTTTTCTGATTTTTTTTAAAACAACAAAGAAAATAGCCCAATGCATTATTCCACTTCCTAATTACGGGGGTTTTAGTGTCTAAAGCTGCAATTTCACAAAGTGTGAAACAGAATAGCTTGTTAAACCTGCTACAGTCCTTGGAAAAAAAAGAAAACAACTTTCTCTCTGCCAGTTAAAATGAAAGACAGCAACCAGAAATACTAAAGCAAATAGCTTCTCAAGAACCAGGAACATGCAGAAAGGTCTTTAAATATGTACTCGGCCATATTTAGTAGAAAAACAATCATGGAGGAGAAGTAAAGTAAAACCCCTTACAGGGAATAATCAGGAGTCTAAATATGTCTATTATTATAAGAGAGGGTTGCTTTCTGTTCGTCCAACTCCATAAATCTCTACAAAAATCCCATTGGAAAAGATAAAATTCATACAGTTCCTTAAATGCAGCATTGGTGCTCCCACAGAGGTTGAACAGAAAAGCCAACACAGTGATGACAATACAAAAAAAGTTTATGTTATTAATGTTGTGCACCACTTTGTTTCATAATGGTTTGCATGCGACTGCTTTGTGTTAGCAGAAAAGAAGTTAGACTCTTATTTCGATCACCAAAGTGTTTAAACTTAAACATATGAAGTATAAAATACAGAGTTTGTCAGCCTGCTGTCTGTACAATACCTGCCTCAATTTAGTTTTTAACCCGTAAAAGACTTTGTATAAAACCCCAACTTTTGTGAAAAATGTAGTTTATTAAAGTGAACAAGCTGCAGATTCTGTTAGGAGTGTTAACAAACCCTATTTTAAGGACCTTGTTGTAAAATACAACATTGCAGTGCTTGCTAGTGTTGAGGTGGTTAAAGAGAAGGCAAAAAGCACAGGACATGAAGAAAATGGCAATAATCAAACAGGAGTTTTTGAGCTGGAGAAGAAGAAAGCAACATCCAGAAAACAACAGGAAGAAGCATAAATCCCCCCCAAAAAGGATAATGTACTCACAGGCTGAAGTTTTTGCTTAAAGCTCATGATGACACACCAAAGATGGAAAGTAGATGAAAACTAACAATGAGATATTTAAAAAAAGATGTCTCTGTTCATGAGTTTGTATTTTACTCTCTCCTGTTCCCTCTGTCCTCCCTATTCATAGCCCTGCCCTCGTCCAGCTCTTTCTAAAACATAAAAATGATCCACTGACTCTCCAAATGATGGCATGCGGTGCGCATTGTCTGCTGGAAGTTAAAAACCGATAACTGGACTAAAAATCAAACCAGCGCCTGTTTAACAAGCAAACTTTTCAGCTTTTTGTTTTCTGTCGGGTTTAAGGCTCCATGATCATCCTGGGAATAATTATGTGAACATTTACATGAGGGCTTTTTTAATGTATTGCGTTGCAATCAATAGGACATCAATAGCTGGTTGTTACAGTTAAATAACCCAGAAACAAGGTTATGTTTAACAATGACATGCCTTCTGGCATGGTTTAAATGCAATCTATAAACATGGACAACAAGCAATGACTATTTAAATTTTTTGAACAATGAAAAAATTCAGAATAATAATATTAAAATCTGAGTCTGAATGTATACTCATAAAGGGATAGCTAGCATTTTTTTTAAATTAAAAAAATTATTATGTGATGGAAACTACATAAGTTGCTATCTAAACAATAGTTATTGTGTAGCTGCAAATAAACTCTAAAAAACTCATCAACAAGCCTAAAAATCACAGACATGACTTGTAATATAAATAAATCCAAATCAACTTATACTACTGATTTCTCCTAATTCCCCTTTGCAATGTTGCGTCCCTTTTTAAAGCCAGAGGGCACCACAAACACACATTATGTTTTCCCTGCAAACTCACACTCACTGGACTTGTATGGAGGGCGAAAGGTGACTAAATTACATAAATAAAATACATAAATAAATATATAATGAAATAAAGAAATAATGAAATAAAGAAATAAAGAAATATATATATATATATATATATATATATATATATATTTATATATATATATATATATATATATATATATATACATATATATATATATATATATATAAAAAAATATATCCTTAAATAAATAAATGTTGCATAAAAAAATAAATGTATCATTAAATACATACCTGCAGGTGTACCATTAATTAATTAAATGTGTTATTAAATCATTTAAAACATAAATATATTGTTAAATACAACATGAAATTCTGAAATATGCTATTTAAATAATACAATTCTAATATTCTTATTTCCAAATATATTTAATTATTTCATGGATCCTGTGCCAACGCTCTTGACACAAAATAATTTAAACTGTCAAACCCAGCCATCAAACTCAGTGGGTTTTGGTCTGGGTTCAAACATGGCAGTTCCGTTTATGTAGGACCAGATTGAGCTCCGTGTTGAATTAACAAGAGACATTTTAGACCAAGCGAGAGATATAGAGTGTGGACTCGCTCAAATACATGTTTTAGTTGATAAATTAAAACCATATATCGAAACCATTGGAGATATTGTGAGTGACAGGAAATTTTACAGGAAGTAACTCAGCGGCTCTCCACCACCCATACTGAAACACAAAAGTGCCTGTGGAATTAAATGAGGGGTCTCTCTTAGAAAATCTGGACAACATGTAGGCATTGTTATTAATTTGTCTAAAATACATAAATACATAAACATAAAATGCCACGTATTTTTTCTTTTTTCTTTATTAGAGGTTGGAAGACGACCAATAATACATTATCGCCCACCAAGTCGTAAAGAAGGTGGACAAAAAATGAAAAACTACTTTCACAGAAATAACTGTGAAAAAAAGAAAACAATAACACACATTCTTTATTGTGTCCTTGCAGACTTCAAATACACGTCAAATAAATTCAACCTAAATGCTTCTGAATGTGCATTCTGGCCATTCTCAGCCCATTATCTTGGGTTGCTGTATAGACCAGCCAATCAAACGTCAAGCTCTGGGGAGACGCCATGCAAGTTCCGCCCAATGATTTTTATGGCTGGGTTTGACTGTTTAAATTATTTCATGACAAGAGCGCAGGCATAGTCATGCAATAAATAAATACACCATAAAATACTTAAATATTTTTGGAAATAAGAATATCAACATTGTATTATTTAAATAACATATTTCAGAATTTCATGATGTATTTAATTATTTATTGATGTATTTCATGATTTAATGATACATTTAATTAATTAATGGTGGACCTACAGTTATGTATTTAATGTTATATTTATTTATTTAACGATATCTTTATCTATTTCATTATATAATTATTTATTTCATTATTTATATATTTCATGATATATTTAGTCATTTCTTTCTTTGTATATTTATGTAATTTTGTCACCCTTCACCCTCTGTACCCTGGTACAGTTTGTTTTCTCTTAACTTGTCTGTCTTTAACAAGCCAAAGCTCAATCAGTCACACTGTGTGAATCGATAGGGACAAAGATCAATGATCGCTTTCATTTTTCGTTCTTTTTTTTTTTGTTGTTGTTGGGAGATGTCGACTGAAAATCCAATTAGAATACAAACAAGAGCAAAACTGTTAAAAAAGAATAATTATTATATCAGTTGACCTTTTGAAAAACTATTTGAGCATTTTTTTGCTGTTGTTTGTTGCAGCTACAGACATTATTCAGAATCAAGATTTCCTTATACTTTTATGGAAATTCATGAAAACCATACAAAACAAAAACTAAACTAAACTAAAGAAAAAAAAGTGAAGACTGCTTTTTAGGTGTAGCTTTACAAATCCAGACAGCACAAACGCCCGCTGACCTCCATTTCCATTAGCTACAGAGGCCAAGGTCAACGGCAGCACCAAGCCTCTGAATGCCGCTCGATAGCCTCACAGCAGTGGCGCTGTTTTTTCCCTCGCTTTCATAACTGCATCTCACCAGGACCCCTTTTTACTCCCACAGACAGCTTCACAGACAATCTGTCCCCACACACCCTCCCACTCTCCACATGCAACCTCACTCAGTACCAAGTCCTCCTCAGTTAAAACGCCTTCCTGCCATGTCCATAGACTGAACAACCGAACAAACAAGCAAACAATAGCTAAGAAATGTTTAAAATGGGGTTATTTTTGTCTTGAGTATTTCTAATATCGGTAGGCAGCCGATGAAGGCTTACAGTTAGACGCTCACAAGAAAAATACAAAATCTATTGTAGTATTAATGAAATATTAATTTGTCGGGTGTCCACTGAAATCAGTTGACAAAATGTTTTAGGTTAAAAATGTATCTAAATGTAGTTTCAGATCATAATGTCATTTATTTTGATATAACTGTCCAGAATTGTCCAGTAGTTTAAGATGAATAAACCGTATATGTGTTCATATGGGGAAAAAAAATGGTACAGTCCTTTTGTACCCTACTAAATAATCAATTAAGGTGTTTTAAACCTGTGCAAGAGCAGAATGCTAATGTGTGCAACCTTAGCTACAGTAAACAAGAAAGACGGAGCAAACCAGACCTTTATGTCTCCAGCAGTGAGTGATGTAGCTCTGAACAGCTAAACTACTCCGCTGAAATTATGTTAAGTAAAATACAACATCACTGGCAGAGAGAAAAATAGCCAAAAGATCAAATCCAGCTGCAAGCAGCATTAGCATTCTAATCTCAAATGTACTGGGAATGTTTTTAACAATAGACCGTTTTTCTTACTGGTGCGCGTTCATGGTTCAATTTAATAGAATTCCTTTTTTTTTGTAAATATCTAAACGATTTTGTTCAACACTTTTTAAACACCCTTGAAAAACTCAATATTCCTTCACCATTGTGTGCTAAATCTATCCAATGATCCTTCAAACCTAAATATACTTATTTACAATTGAAATCAAACAAAATCTAATATCAGTTCTATGCTGGCCTTAATATGAAATCTTAGCCAGTTTAATTGAAAAAAAATATATAAGCAAACATATTTCTCTTTATTTAATATTATATGGTCTAGCGCCTTTAATTTATCACAAAGGAATTTAAAAGCAAACTCGTTCATCCATGTTCTTATAAAATAAGATGTAAATTAAAACATAAAAAATTTCATATTTCAAATTTAAATGACCATAAAAATGGTCTTTTAAATTTTCATAAATGATGAGAAAATTATTACGACTTCTGGAATAAATGTATTTTGTAACATTTTGCGGTGAATTAAATTAGTTATTTTCTTCAAATAAAAGCCAAGTATCTTTTTTTTATTTTTTATAATTGAAATATTCTTTAGAGAGAGAGACTGCAGAAAGAATGTGTGTGGTCTGGCATCACATGACATGTTTGAGACAGGCTGAAGTAATAAATGCCTTCAACAATTCAAACCATAACATAACAAGAAGTCAAACAAACCAGACAAACAGGCACCGTGAAGCTGAGCAAGCAACAAAGAAACACCCGTCTCTAATCAAGACTTGTTCCTGACATTAGCGCCATCGAGGTAACAAGTCAAACGCTAGACCTTCTGTTTCAGCTGCCCCTTTTTTCCGCAGGCAAATTGCTTCCTTGTTATGCAGTGAGTCACAGCCGGCTGTCAGTATCACACTCGTGCTCGGGGTGAGGAAACGACATCTCACTGCCATCGCAGCGCCAGCTCTCACTCATACATCAGCCTCATATGGTGACATCAAGGTGCAAATAGGATGTAAATTTAGGACCAGTTTGTGAAGGAGCAGGCGGAGTGCTTGAGATTAAAGTAAAAGAAAAAACCTTGCTGGGAATAAACGTCGGCCCACACCAGCGACCTGTGCAAGCATCAGTATGTTGTGAGGTGATTTTTTTAATGGTACCTCTGATTCTAGTCGCCTTTCCAGTTTAAATTTGATTTAACAATATTTCCTACTGGTAATTAGGTCTTTTCTCACCGTTGAACCTCTTGTGTTGACAGAAAAGGTGCAGCAGTGCAGCTCGGAGTGATAACAGCTGAGCATCGGTGTAGTTACACATTAGGCGAGATTTTTATTTCACGCTGTGTGTCTGCTCACATCTTTAAGTATCATCAGTGATCCATTTATAGAGTCCAGTCTTAACTAATGGTGTCCAAAGTAAAATTGAAAAATAACTATTTTTTTAATAGAATTTGTTCCAAAAATAAACAAAACTGAAGCCACGCTAAACACATACACAAAAATACACCAGTTCTCCTTTTTCTGTGGATATTGTAATAAAGATCCCACCTGAGTGACCTGGGTGACCTTTTCAGTGACATTCTGGGTTCGGTCCTTAACTCTGCTGGGCGCAATGATTTCAATCTCTGTGGGCGATGGAGGCCTAAGTCGGTCGGAGCCGAAGGTGAGGGTGACCTGCGGGATGCGACCGATGGTTCTGTGTCTTATGAGATCTGAGTCTGAGGTGGAGTTCAACGCATTGGGCTTAAGATCTGCAGCAGGAAAAGGAAAGTTAGGAAGGAAAACAAAAAAAATATAGCCATAGAGATGGTGATAAGTCATCATTGATGCGATCACTTGATAAAGTATATAGTATACAATAACTAAATGGTTCCATAAACCAGCTTTGAGGAACAAATAGAATGCAAGTAGAAATGAATTGAGATTGAAAGAAAATTTGCTAACATAGATTGAAAAAAGGGAATGTAATGTTCTTCTGAAATATAGTTTGACATTGTTGAAATTCCTTGTTTTATGCTACCCAATAACCTTTGGGGTAGGTAATATGATTAAGGAGATAAATGATCAAGAATTATTTTAAGGAATAAGGATTTTGCTGCTCATTTTTTGCATGGTCTGCCATCAGACTTCTGTGCGAACCGTTTATGAAGAACAACGTCGATGTCACACAGCAGCGCAATGTTTACAGATGTAACAATGGGAGCCACCGTTTGTGGTGCAGAATTATGATAAATGACTGAGCGTTGCTTCCGTCTCAGATACTCACTGCTGCAAGTTCTGCTATCCCAGGGTCGACCGTCCCACTCCGCTCTCATGCCGTCAATGTCATCCAGAGATGAGGCCCGCCTCAGGCTGCGGACGCTCTCATTGGAGCAGCTTCGAGGCAGAGCCCCCCTCGTAATGGAGATGCCGGGGTCCAGCCGATTGGTCAACAAGGAGCACCGTTTGGTGAAGGACTGAACGGCAGGGGATGGCGGCTCCAGGTCCTGCTCGATTAAAGCCTCGGTCTCAGACTGCATGCAGCTCTCCTTGGAAGGGATCCGAAACTCCTTCAAGGGGACTTCCTCACTGCATGGCTGTGAACGATAGCAGTTCAGTAAATTACTCTATCACTATATGTTTTTGTGTCACATTAATGTTATTTTGTCTAAGATGTATTGAAAGTTTCACCCCAGTAATAACAGAATGCACTCCTGCTACAAGGAGTCTCTTTAATCCACAGTGCAATCACTTTTTCTCAGATAGGCCTAGGTTGGTAAGGGAATGTGCTTTAATTTAAGAAACAAATCATAATAATAAGAGGCAAAACTACATTCTGGGAATCTGTGTGCAATATTATCATTTATCTTTGGTTGTAAAACAATTAAATGTCCTACAAAATAAAGAGAAACCACAAGGACTTAATACAAAGGCAACTATTCGATCCTCTCGGTTTTTAAATTGTTATTTTGTTATCAAGGCTGTGGGGGGCACAGTAGCTGTATATACACCAAATATCTACAAGTATAACCTCCCTCTTGTAATAAACAAAATAAAGGATAAAATGTTTATTGTAATTAACATACTTTACCAACTGTATTTATAAAGCACTTTATACAACAACAGGACTAAAGTGTTGGTCTCACTATGCCAGTTAAAATGGATATTGACATTGGAACTTTGTAAACTAATTTAGTTTTTTAACTTATGGCCATTAGCCCTATTGAGAAGCTGTGTATGTGCATGGTGTAAACATATCACCCTATCTCACCTGCAGGTAATCCACCACCACCCCTTCACACTGAGCTTTGGCCAGAGAAGGTCGCCGCAGCAAGGGAAGTTCTGGCAGCCTCATTGTCAGCCGTCGGTTCTGACCTGCGGGGGACATTGGAATATATTTTTTAAATTTCTAAATATATCTATATGGACATATTTTTGCTTCTCTCAAAATACTGTAAAGGCTTCTGTCAAAATAGACTGTTAAAGAGCTGTCTGGCCGTACAGTCATGATGTTAAAGATAATTATTATTTAAAGCGACACGTTAATTTATTAGAACTAGACGAGGTAAAAAAGTAGGTTTACAGTAAAGCCATCCTTGGGTGACTCTCTGCCTTAAGGCTGACTTCTTGAGCGAGGGATCTATGAGCTCCTGGAAGTCAAGGATGAAAATTATGACATGAGCTTCTTCGTTTTTGACTGGGATGATATCCACGCGGCAGGGTCGGCAAATTCCTGTAAACAGGGAAGAGACAAAAACAATAATCATCATCGTAAGGGGGCACCCAGACTTGAACTGGGGACCTCTTGATCTGCAGTCAAATGCTCTACCACTGAGCTATACCCCCTATACCATCTAGAAAACAAGCGGACAGATGAATGAGGGATGCTTTAGTCTGGCAGAGAAAGGAAAGACAGCAAGTGAGGGCTTCCATTCTGAATCATGTTGCATCCACTTGTTCACTCACTTCCCCTTTAGTTCAGCCTGGGAGCAGAGTAGGAAGCAGAACACAAAACAAATAGATGCTCAGTGGATTTGAGCTGGCACAATGAACTCATTTCCATGACAACAGCACCGCAGGCCGCATGCCTCATGACCAAATGCCCAAGTCAGAACAACGTGCAAAAGTTTTAAAGTCATCCCTTAAACTGCGGATAGTCACAAAGAGACAACTTATTGCAGCTTCTGCAGCTGACTTTATAAATAGGTAAAAATAACAGATGCAGAAGTTCAGAATCATCAATGAACCTTTCTACATTTTGTCACGATACAACCACAAGTTTCAATGTATTCTATTGGGCTCTGAAATGATAAAAGCAAACTGTGCTAGAAAATTGAATCTAAATTTATTTTCAACCATCTTTTGCAAAACATCCTCTCATGCAAAGTGATTGGTTCATCCCTGCTTGCTTCTCTAGAATAAGCAGTTCCCCTCCAAAACAGTTGGTGCCAGCAGTTATACTCTAGAAAAGGATGTCAATCTTAAGCAAAATTTAAAAATTGATTTTTTTTTTTTTTTTTGCGATGATTGAGCAGCTTCGAATCTTATAAAAAAAAAAAAAAAAGAAGGCTGGTTTGCAGGGAAAGAAATATCAAGTAAACATTTACACTTTCATGTTTAGCGCTCTGCATATGACTCTACTTGTGAGGAGAAGACCACAACATTTTCTATTCGTTTATTAACTTATAAATAGACAATCAAATAACAAATAAATTAAGAAATGAAAGACTGAGTAGCCTGGGTGTCATCAGCCTCAGTTAAAATGGATGAGTTTGTATATCTGTCTGCTTTAAACTGAGGCAGCCACAGAATCGTGCTGGTGTTAATAAACAGTTGTAGAAGAGTTGTAGTAGATTATTTTTACAACAGTGTCCAAAATGGTTTCATGCACTACGTTTAAAAGGCAAATTTCCCGAATATTTCAGATTCTTTTTACCTTGTTTACAAATACATGATGAAACCATGTATAGATCTGCATGGTTGTAATTGACAGTCACAGTCTGTATAAACGACTTGCAGCTCACATCATAAAAGGTTACACGATACTTATGTTTCACAATATAAACGACAACTGCATGTCAAAACTGGTTCTAAAATATGTTCCACATCTTATTCAACCAGGAACCAACAACAAAAATCCAGCACTCAGTTTTTCAGATTGGTATGTTAAAATACAAGATAACAAATACTAACCTAAAGCTCCTTTCAGAGCTGTTATTTGTTTATAAGAGAGGTGAAGCAAATGTTTATGTCTACAAATTCTCTGCATATCATTTTTTAAGTCTAAGAACAAGGTGATGAAAACATGTGTGTTTAATGAGTAACAATCATGTATAACTGAGTTACAGCATATTACTTTTTTAAATAACACACATTTAAACTTCCCCTTAAAGCCAGATTATCTCCTGTCCTTTTCACCGGTCAAAGCAAGTAAAAAACAAACAAACAAGCTTTTTAACCATAATTCAAGCTCTATATCACAGCTGAGACAATTCTTACCCCAAAACATATAATTTAACATGCACTGTGACTTGTTAATTGTGGTCTAGACCTGAATCTGATTAAAAAAAACAAAAATAACTTGAATTTGACCTAAGCCTGAGTAATTTTGCAAAGAGAAACTGTAAACTTTAACTTTTGAATCTCTAGACAAACTTGGTGGAAAATCACCCCAACAGCATATATGCTTTACAAAATACATAGGTCTCACAATTAAAATGTTCCAAAAATACTACGTTATGCGTTACTTACATTTTTTCAGAATAGTTCACAATTTTTTTTGGTCTGTTACATAAACCCCCTTAAACAGATTAAGGTTTGTGCTTGTCACGTGACATAATAACAAATTAGACATGGCTATTTCTTATATTGATATGATATACTGCTTGTTCTTGAGATATTCTTTTATTTTACAAGAGACATTTTATCACTTGTGTTCAGTTTTATTGATATTAAAAGGCTGCCTTGTAAATTGTTTCATCTTTGTGCAAGACTTTCCATCCATCTTTTCTCCCACCCAGACTCTCACCTTCCTTGGAGTAGTAGAGGATTTCCACCTTGCGCTCCTCTGACCCGAGCAGGGCCTGCGCTAACTGGGCCAGGGCACTCTTCATGGTGCCGGGACCGACCAAGAACTGGCAGGTGCAAGGCTGCTGCATGATCTCGGCCCGGGTGAACCCGAACATCTGGCAGAAGCGGTCATTGCAGTAGATGATGCCACAATTCTTCATCTGGGCATTGGCGATCAGAAACTTGCGATCTGGAAATGTGGGAGAGAATGATTTTAATCAGAGCAGGTATATTTTCCAGCATGGCTCTACATTGAACAGCCTCTGCCTTTTCTATCAAGTGTTTCTGTTCCTGTTCAGATGATAATAGCTAAAGTGGAAGTGATGGAGTCTGATTTTCCATGTTGCTAATGTTATTAGCGTCATAGTTTCTCCCAGGGGGATTAACAAGGACCAGGTGGCCACTTTCATTTAAATTCTCTGTTGCGTCACATTTGTTCTCAGGTAAAGTGGGAATTTCCAGGTTGTATATCCCTTTTCAACCGTTTGCCCGTGTTTTTAGATTTATACATTTGATCATAAAATTGACTGTTCATTTAAAAAAAAAATTCTTAATCGAGGCTTATGGAATCGAGTTTACCTAAATTCCTCTTCTAGTCTGAATTTACAATTAAACTCTGTATGAAATGTGTTGCTTTGTGTGCTATATTTTAATTTGTTCATTCATAACATGGGCAATTAAACATTAATGAACTGTTTACTTAATCAGCACATATGTTTGAACACTAATGTCATCTGTAGCTTTTTGCATATATAAGTTTATAACATAAATCACTTAGTATCACAGTTCCTTTAATCTCTCAGCTCTGCTACCTTTTTATTACTTTTTTTAAACTTTCTATGTATTATTTAGTGAACTTTTCTTTTAGTGTAATACTTGTAAATAGTCTGAGTTCTTGTTACATGTCGGCAAGCCAAGTCTCTTGGATGTGTTAGAAAATTGGCGAAATGAAGAGATTCTGATATAAAAAAAAGAGATTCAAACACACTGCAAAAGATTTTCCTACAACATCAGAATCTGAATCTCTATTCCCCAACCTTAAGATCTTTGCTGCACATCTCTCGTCTTCCTCTCTCTACCCACCTCCTGTCTGATAACCGTGAAAAGACCAGAACCCTGCATGGGTGCGCAGAGGATTATCAGCTTCTCTACATGGCTGCATGCTGCATTAACGCAATGCACATCCAGTTGTAAACCAACTCTTGTTTGTAAAGATCAATGAAGCCAAAAAGTAATAAGTTATGTCCGGATACATTTTTCTCAAGTTCAATATCTCAGTCTTTAGTTCTGCTCGTCAGGACCAAAAACTATTACTTTGTCAGTCTTAGCTATTTATCTAGTATTAATTTCCACTTTAGTGTTCCTTTCTTGTATGATGATTTATGTTTTTATTTGTTCTGTTCAGTTTAAAAATTTCTGATCTTTCATTTTCCTTTAGAACCGTCTAAATGACTTTGGAAAATGAATGGAAATATAAAAACAAACTTGACTCTTTTTAATGGATGCCTGGTTTAGTTTTACCAAAAAAACATGAATGAAACGACCGCCACCTGCTTTATCATTGCACATCACTCACACCTTGTTCATCTATACTTTACAATAATATTTTGGGACATATCAAAACATTTCCTCAAATGATTATGTTTTGTTTATGAATGATCAATATAACTTGCAACTGTAAAACTCCTCTCAGCCTGGCCTACAATTAACTGCAAGCGTGTTTCTTTACTTTTGCTGCCTCTCCCCATCTCTGACCCCCTGCTGTATCTCTTCAGCAGGGAATGACCCCTTCCTGAAGGGGTCAAACAACACCATTGATTATCCTGTAGCTTGTGGGGAAAAAAAAACAGCAGAACAGTTTGAACTCTTGATGCCTAATACGATTGTTTCAAACATCTCTGATTATCGGTTATCGCAATGCGTTTGGCTCACACGGCTGCAATAAAATGCTGCATTAGGAGGAATTGGGACAGGATTCTATGAGGACAGCTAATAAAGGAGTTAAATGAACTCACAGAAGAGGACATAAATAAACTCAACAGCTTCAAACCACCCTTTTATTACAGCCTTGTTGGACTCAGCTGTTTGCTGAGCGGAGGAGGGTGAGTCTTCCCTCAACCCTCCTCTTTAAAGTAAACGTCTGAGCTACTCTGGTGGAAAGCACATCCTGTCCAATGTCATTATCTGGGGCTCACACTGATCGTCACAGCGTTGCTTAGCAGCACCACTGTTGCACGTGCACTTACCTGGCCGTGCACATGCGTGGCTCGACATGCACACCCACTTTTAGGGACACAGTTCGGGCATTACATAATAGCCTTTACTAAAAAGGACTCTCCGAGACCGAGAGATGACTAAAGGTGTACGGCAAAGAGTCAGAAAAAAACTGCTTGTCTAGATTAAGAAAGGCCAAATAGTTAAGACGTGTGTTGTTTAAACTATATTTTATTCTAAAAAATCTATTTTGAACCATAACGAAAGACTTAATACGACGTTTAGGTGTAAAGCAGATCAAGTAAACTAAGGTCACATGTAATGTCTGTCTATCATCACAGGGGAACTTTTTCCCCCCTTCTTAAGGTGGTTTGTTCTTGCAGGATTAGACAATATGTGAGCTAATGACACAATGTGTGTTATCACAGATAAACAACATGCATGCAAGTGCAATTGAAAAGGAGATGAATCTTCCACCTGTCAGAAAATCAAAAAATGTGACTTAAACCAGCTAAACTAATATATAACTTTTAAAGCATGACAGATTATATAATTAGGGAAATTAACTTTATTATTTATAAAATCTGAATATTTTAGATTAAACAGAGTAAAATTATGTTATAAACGGAAAAAGGCTTTACGGTTTGACAAATATTAGAATTAGCGAGATTAACTTTGTTATTGATAAGAACAGGAACGCGAAATAATGATTCTGGCTTCTAATTACCGTGCAAAATCAGAATAATTTAGACTGAAACTGAGATGGAATCATGTTTAAAATACAGAAATTATTTAAGGTTTAACTTAAATAGTTGCATTTTCATCAGCAGATTAATTGACTTTGGGTGAACTTACTTCGCTCGTCGAATTTCTTGATGATTGTGTCCAGGTAGGTGTTCTGGAGCGCAACATGACCGCGTCTCACCGGCATGTCAACGCATCAACTTCACCGGTTCAGCACATAAAATAAAAAAATCTGATTTATTGCACAAAACTGTGTCTGTGCAGAGGAGATGTTTCGGTTGCGCTCGGAGTTAGACGAGCTCGGCTGAAGCGAGGAAACGGAGCTGCTGTGAGGGATGCAGGATGGAGAGGACTGGTTGCCTAGGGTGATGGCGGATGCAGGAAATCACAGAGTAAGAAAAATAAAAAAATATACTAAAGAAAAAAAAAAAACTGAGAATTTTTTAAAATATATATTGTAAGAGCAAGTGTGCAGAAAATCAGAAAAATAAACCTCAGATTTGTTCTGTTGAAACAAGAGAACCTGTTGATGGAGAAAGTTGGGAAAAGAAGCTGCAGCGCATAAAATCCTGCATCAGGTTTGAGTTGTGAACGCAGATTTCCCACCCTGAGGTTTGAACGCTTTGGAAGAGGATCCTGTTTTCCAGATTTAGCGATCCACTCTCCTCCCAGCAACCCCCCAACCCTGCCCTGTCTCCCCCATGGTGGGCTGAAGTCACTTTCAGATAAAACGGATATAGTAATTTGTGGAAATATGTGGAAATATGACCACATTAGTCCAGTCCTCAAGTCTTTTCACTGGCTTCCTGTCACTCAAACAATAGACTTTAAAACAGCCTTGCTTGTGTACAAATCTCTTCATGGTTTAGCCCCAAAGTACATATCTGACATGTTAGAGCCATATGAACCAGCCAGGACTCTGAGAACCTCAGGTAGTGGCCTCCTGCTGATGCCCAGAGTCAGGACCAAACAAGGGGAGGCTACATTCCAGTTTTATGCTCCTAAAATCTAGAAAAGTCTTCCTGAAGAGGTGAGACAGGTTTCAACTCTGGCGATGTTTAAATCCAGGCTGAAAACAGCCTTATTTAACTGTGCATATAGCAACTGAGAATCTTATTACTATTATTATTATTATTTTATTTTGATTTTATTTCTTTTAAATTCAAAGTTGATTTTATTGTTTCATTTTCTGCTCTTTTTCTTCCTATGTAAAGCACTTTGAATTTTCTTGTACACGAAAATGTGCTATACAAATAAACTTGCCTTGCCTAATTCAGCCTTCAGAATAAAACCACCTCTGTCTTCACTTCACTGACTCTTATTAATAAAGAAATAAGTACTTGTATATTAATTTATTCAATACATTGCTTTGAAAAGGGTCTTTTATTAATGTGTCTCTCAATGGGATCAACTAACAAAGAAGTATAAAGTGGAAGTGTTTTACAGACAAATTCAGGCATCCCGGTAGTAATGATTTGCATGAGCGTCTCAGCACATCTAGAAAAATTTAAGTTTAAAGAATTCAGGTTTGGACTTTGACTAGGCCAGAGGACTGCAAGTTCTTTGGTGCGGCTGTCCTGCAACATTTAGATGCCTCATCCCTGCTCCAACATATGTGAATCTGGTCTTTTTCATACATTTATTTTTTTAATTCAGCTCCATTTAACTCCAACCATAATGTCAAGATAGGGATGATATATTCAGGCTGATGTGTAGTTAGTTTTCATTAGCATTTAGTTTCCAAGTCGAGTTTTAACTACTTTCTTTCACACGTTTTTGAATTAATCACATTTGGGAAACTGCAAACACAATTTTAGGGCTAAATAAAATTATACAACTGTTGCTGAATCTGCCATCTTGTAAAAAAATTGGATATGAGTAATGAACAATTTGACAAGGTTTAAATTAATACTGTCACTCTTTGAGATTAACCATCATGCTAAATTAAATTCTCTATTCTGTGGACTTATTTATCTATATTTATATTTCTGTCACGCATACATTAAAGTAAATAACTTTTTTTTACTTTACAGTTATCTATTTAAAAAGCTAAACAAATATCCAACTAACAGAAACATTATAACCTAGTATAGTGATTATTTTGAAGCTTTGTTTGTCACAAATACAATATTTTATTTTGAAAAACCTCTACCAGCATTTCCCCTTAACTTTTTTTTGTGGATAACTTTCCAGCACATGACAGAGTGCAGACCCTGATCAGTCAACTCTCCTTCACTCCACATCACAAGAGCTCAAAATAGAAACATCCTCTTTCTCTGCGGGTGCAATAACTCCTCTGAAATATTATATCCAGCCAGTTACAATAGGTTTTTAGGTATAAGGCGGCACCCAATACTCAAGACTTTATACTTTTTCTAATTTTAGAGCAACATATTGAAGCTTTGGACAGTTTTTCTCCTTGTTAAATTACATTGTCTTTATAGACTTGTTGCAAAAAACAGACCGTTGAATCCCAGCGCACTGAAGCAGAAATAAATGTCAAAACAAACTTGAATCAGTAACGAAAACCAAGAGTGGTTGTAAAATGTTAGACAAGCAACCATGAAACATAAAGATACTTTTTTTTTTTGCTCCACACAAAGCACAGCTCTAGACTCACATAACTTTAAATAATCTGAGTTACAAATGGGTTCAATTCAGCTTTGTCTAGATAAAAAAACAAAACAACAACAACAAAAACAATTGTGATCCGGCTTTGACGTCTTGATTTTGTAACGTAGAGCTCAGTTTAAAAAAAAATTGCCTCAATGTTCTGTCTTGGCTTAAAAAGAAGAAGCAAAGAAGACAAAACAGACACCTAGGCTCAGCTAAAGGTCAACCAGGGACATGGCTTGTCGACAAATGCGCTGCACATTATCAGATTTGTTTGGGGGAAATGGCCATAGAGGAGTTTTGATGACCAACCAAGCTGATAATGTTTACAGCTGAAAAATAATTCTCGGATAGTCTTTCAACTGAGAATAATACAAACAAAAACATTCAGGATATTGGAATCAATTAGATTGTGTTAGAATCATCAGATGTTTGAGCTTTTTATCTGCCATATTGGTTGCTTTCATAATGAATTACAACTACAAAACATCTATTTTATACAACAAGAACAATGAACGTTTGAATTTAGTTGGATTTCTCCTATCTGCAGAAGGCTAAAATAATACATACAGTCTCACATTATACACTGTAAAGATTCAAACTCAAACATACTCCCATTAATTTCTGGTTAAGAGTCCCTGAGAATTGGCAGCATGTCTTTTGTGGCTACTAACAACAATTTGTAATTATTTTGTCTCGGCATTTAACAACTCTTCTTGGTGCAATCAATGAAACAATCAAGAAAAAAAGCCACTACTCCCAAACCTACACTGTCAATCTGGATTGAATTCTGCAGCCGCTTACACGGATGAGCCAAAAACCTCCTGGAGAAAGCAAATTATGGTCAGATGAGATGGTGTTTGAGGAGTTTGTTCATATTATCTGTATCCAAAGCAACTGTACAGCATGGCACTGGTGGTATAATGCTGAGGGATTGTTTTTCTACCAATAAACCAAAATGAAAATGATTGTAATTACTTTCAACTTCATGTCAAATCAATAACTAGAGGGTTAGAAAATGGACACAAACAGGTGCCCAGACAGGACAGTGATTCCAGATGAAGCTCACAATTGGTTCAAATGTTACTTTTTTTTATTGATCTCCTCAACGCCTGACATGGAAATGTAAGAACCTGTTAAAAATGCCCTGAACACAGAATATTTAAAAGAGTTTGACTAATTCTAAAATGATGACCATGTAAATATCCAAACAGAGTTATGACAAAGGCTTGTTGACAACCGCGAAAGCCAGTGTTTGAATGTGGGGTATTGTTGCATCTGTGTTCTTAATTTTGACCCTTTGTGGATTTAACAAAAGTTGCATTCAATTCAAGCTTTTGTAATTCATGAAGTTTTTGGCAGAATAGATGTAAACTTGTACAAGAGCATCTTTTCAGTTTGTGAAGAAATAAAAAACGGTTATTTGCTTGTATTCAGTGACACTGTGGCTCAGAGCTGAACTGAGTTTGGAGATAACAAAAAAGCAGCTTCACCGTGTGCTGGGAGGTAGAGGCGGTTGGTCTGTGCTTCGTCTCTGCAGCCCTGATGAAATGATGGTTAAAATTAGCCAAGGAGCGCACATGCCTTTCCATGAACCCGGGTGTGAGCGGTGAGTGACACAGGAACAAGAGGGCAACAAAAAAAAAAACAACAACAAAAAAACCACTGAACCACCATCTGACCTGTGCTAGCTAAGAATATATATATTTTATTTTTTATATTCCAGAAATTCCTCAAATGAATGTGATGGTCAACAATTTCTTTAATTTTTTAGGCTACAAAATATCTAAAGGTGCGCTCACAAATACACACAAAAAAGGGTTACATTGAGGTCATACATGAATTTTTTTAGAATTAGAGGACAAAAGACGATTTAGTAGCAGAATTTTTTATTTTTTTACTGAAACCAGAATTTCAGTTGAGATACAATGCTGCTTATTTAATATAAATTAAACAAATATCCGGCCTATATCTTAATGTTAAGTTGCTTCCATCAAATTAGCTGAAATGCTGTACACATACATGACAGATGTGTCCACTTCACACCTGCTGCAGAGAGATAACGAGGTAAAAACAACTGTGCATCACTTTAACCTCGACCCTTCCCGTTGTTGGGGAAGAGGACCGTTCGGGGAAAGAGCCAGACGTGAAGGCTTCAGCTTTGGACGCTTTATCTGTATTAAATTCCTTCAGCTCAGGGTCGACCTAAGAACCCTTCCCATTCCCCTGATAAGCAGAAACATGTTGTACTTTAACCACAGTCAGACACCAAGTCATACATATACAAAATAATTAGAGATCAAGAGATAATTAAAGAAAGTCATCCATTTGACTGATTTAGGCTTTATATGTAAAATGAAAGCAACATTTTCTAAATGCCACTATTAAAAATTAGCACAGCAACGCACATGTTTACATTTTTCCAGTCAAAGAGAAAAAAAAACCTCAAAAATAAATCTCTCTAAAAAAATTAATATGATGTAAACACCTCATAAACTCTGGCAGATTAAAGTGACACTTTAAGGAAGTTACTTATGTGAGCCAAAAAAAGGTATGACTGAGACAATGAGAAACTGTTTCAATGGCTCTGCAGTCAGTGATAAGGGTCATATGACTGCAGAGTGGCATGTTCTCAGGGGCGCCATTAATTAACATTCAAAATGAAAGAAGAAATGATATAATTGTGGAAATAGAAAACTAGAATAACCATGTACAGCTGAGTCAAGTTGCTCCTAGAAGTTCAGGGTCGTGGGAGATCCCTAAGCATTGGTCATCTTTTAAGTAGCTCGCAAGCTCTAAATTTGTGGGCACCCCTGAAGTAGGCAGTAGTTTTAAAAAGGCCAAAAGGTGACAGAGGCAGTCAGAAATTTTAAATGGTGTCCAAATACAGAATAAGCAAAATGTTGCATCCAAAGCTTTTCTTTTTTAATTTAGGTTTTACACTTAAGAAACATTTTAAATCTACTCTCAAAGCACCACTATAGAAGTTTCAGTTTTGGTTGATTTTGGCGGCCAGAGGACAAAAGCGGAAGTGTTTGGCCTGAAGGAAGACTGCATTTCCCATGAGGGCCAGCGCATGGCGTTGAAAAATCCTGATATTCTGGTAGCCTGCGGTTGGATTGAAGTACATTACTGTTTCCAGTGGCTGTGTGAATGATGACTAGCGATGAGGTGATGCATCTAATTTTGGCGAAACAATGTCATATGATGTTGAAAATAAGAAACGGAGGAAGTGACCTATGCCATGAAGCAGTGAGCACATTTGTAGTTGTTTTGTGTGGCAGGGTTCCTGTAGTCTTGTAGTCAAAAGTTCAGGATTTTAAATCTAAAAATACAAATATTTTTCCATACTCCATTTGCTGTCTATTTACATTTACATGTTTTAAATCTACACCATGATCATTGTGACAGTTAAACGAGCCAAAAAGGAATGAGAGTTTTTTTCCACACATCATATCAAGTCAATTCATTTGATTCGTGTGTGTGCATCTCCAGATTTCTGAACCGATGTAGAGTAAAACACATCACACGGTAAAAGTCACGATGTTTTAAGAAGTGAACCCATCTGCTCTGCACTGAAACCCGCCTGAAGTGCAAATACAATCAGTTTCAAGTGCTGTCTGTCCACTGCTGCCTGACTTTCAGCACAAATCACACTCATGTTAAATAAACCTTAGTTTCTGATGTGTCGCATATATTTGCCAGTTTTAAATCCGAGAGAAATAAGTAGGTCTAAAAGCACAAGAGCTAGCCATCAGAATGATGTATTTGAAAACAAACGTTGATGCAACATCTCCAGCAAAGAAACTATTTTATTGTTAGCATTGGTCAGAATTAAATCTGGAAACATTACCTACAAAGAAGTTAATATGAACAACATTAAAAGAAAAAAACAAAACACAACAAGTGTGTTAGAAAGGAAAAAGGAGACAAGGTTGGAGGGAACACAGTAGGAATCACAAGTTGTTTTTCGTTCTTGTTAGAGGCAACGCCTGTCCGCGTGTTTCAGTCACAGCTTTCCAACGAAAGGCAGGGACTGAATGACTGACTCCAACATCCTCTCCTTCAAAACTAAAGAAAACTAGCTCTGCTGCTCTATTCTGGCTCTGCGTCATCACCCACTATCTGGCCAACACTGCAAGGACAATCTGTCACTTACTGAGCAGAAACGCTATAGTGACCGAAAGGGCAAAGGTCACATTAGCGTCCACACCTTTAACCGAGCCCGGTCTGTCTTTATCTTGTCTGCAAGACGGGAGCTCTGTTCTGACACATTGCTGTGCCAAAAATTGTCGTCTTTATTTTGAGAGCAGGATTATTTTTAACTCCTCTGACTGATTAAGTGAGTCTGTTCGTTTTTACTGGTGATATTTAGGATTATTCACACTGAAATGTTGTTTGAAGTCACTTAGCATGAGATGAAACAAACTTAAAGATAAAGTTTCAAATATGACATAAGCTATTCATATATATATATATATATATATATATATATATATATATATATATATATATATATATATATATATATATATATATATATATA